>OZ018331.1:35074856-35202356 GCA_963969495.1 Ceratothoa steindachneri | reverse complement strand
ACCATTGCAGGTTTGATGCAAAGGCAGAATAATGCTTACATCCATGCACGTACCAACATCAGGTGCGTTTTTCAACTCCAACTTCTTCACATACCCTAATTTCACCAACCTCAAACACGCAAAATCAGCAAAACTCTACGGATTCTCTCATCCCACTTTCAAGCTCATCAGCCCAGCATAATCCTTTAAATTAAAAACGCAAGAGGTTCGTAGGTCTTTCACCTCTGCAAGCTCAGTTTTTCCTCAGGTCGATCCTCCTTTTAGTATTTACGACCCACTTCCTTGTTTTTCATTTTTGGCTGACACCGGTGCTCAATGCAGTGTCATTGCAACCTCTCCGGACGACAAAGCTTGCTTGTCTGACCTTGTCCTTAAAGCCGCTGACTCTTTGGATATAAGGACATATCGAAGGCGTAATCTCGAGCTCTCTCTTGGGTTATGTCGTGTTTTTCCATGGACCTTCATCGTCGCCGAGGTCGACATTCCAATTTTAGGTCTCGATCTCCTTTCGGCTCACGACCTTTTGGTCGATTCTCGCAATCGCAAGTTTGTCAGCAGAACCACAACTCTGACCGTTTCTAGTTCGTTTTTTCCTTCGTAGAGTTAGCTCCTGTCTGTTCGTCTCCCTACAACTGCCCAACACTTCCAACAATTCATGCGGGTATTTTCTAGCCTTAGTCTGCCACCTTCAAAGGACAGTCCTATCAAGCACGATGTGGTTCATAGGATAGAGACGACAGGAGGGCCTGTATTATCACGCCTCCGTCGACTAGCCCCGGATAGACTTGCTCTAATTAAGTAGTAGGAGTTCAAGTTTATGGTAGAGGCCGGAATAGCTTTTCCATCTACCTCTCCCTGGGCTTCACCGCTTCACGTAGTGCCAAAGTCTACGCCGGTGAGTTCAGGGCTTTGGGTGATTACAGGCGACTCAATGCCTGTACCATTCCAGATAGATATCCTCTTCCTTACCTGTCTGATTTTAATTCTGCTCTTTTTGGTTGTTCAATCTTTTCTCGACTCGATTCGGTTCGTGTTTTCAACCAGATCCCTATCCACCCAAATGACGTCCCGAAGACGGCTATCACCACGTCATTCAGTTCCTTCGTCATGAAGCGAATGCCTTACGGTCTTCGTAACAGTGGCCAGACCTTCCAACGGTTTATGGATCAGGTTCTTAGAGGTCTCCCTTTCGTATTTTGCTACATAGACGACCTCCTGATAGCATCTTCGTCTTTAAAGGAACATCTCTCTCACCTTCGTCAGGCCTTCGCTCGTTTAGAAGAGTATGGTATCGTACTCAACACTTGTTAGTGTTTTTTTGGTGTCACGCAACTCTCTCTTTTGGGGACACCACATTTTCCCTGATGGAATTCGTCCTCCCGAGGATAAAGTTGCAATTATTCGGGATTTTCCTCGACGTTCTTCACTCAAGCAACTTCGTAGATTTTGTGGTATGGTAAACTTTTACCGCAGATTCAGTCCCAACATTTCTAACACCATGCAACCTCTCTACCATCTGTTTTCAAAATCCAAGAAGAACCTTCCTCTATCCTGGTCTTCCGAAGCGTGCGAGGCTATCTCTTGCAGGAAAGAGGCTATGGCTTCCGCTGTTTCCCTGGCCCATCCTTGCCCAGGGGCTTCCAGAAGTGTTGCTTCGGACGCGTCCGCTACCCATGTTGGTGCGACGTTGCAGCAGAAGGTTAGTGACTCTTGGCAACCGCTCGTTTTCTTCTCCAAATCACTCATTCCTTCTCAACAGAGGTACAGTACGTTTTCACGCTAACTCCTCAGTGTTTACCTCGCCCTCCGCCACTTCCGCCAATACTTGAAAGGGCGTGAATTTACTGTTTTAATCGACCATAAGCCGTTGGTTGGTGCGCTTGCCGCTAGTAGCACCTCGCCTGTGCACTCTGCTGTTGATTCCCGTCATCTTGACTTCATCATGCAGATCACAAACAATATTCACTACGTTCCTGGTTCATCAAACGTCGTTCCGGACGCTCTCTCTCGCATTTCCTCAATTTCGGGCACGCAACTCTCCCACATTACGCCCATCGGTCATGCGACAATAGCGCTAGCCCAGGAACAAGATGAAGACTCGCAAACACTGCGTCACTCTTCTTAACTCGTCGTTCGCAAAATAGACTTGGGAGACAGTCCTTCCAGGCGCATCCTGGTTGTCTATTCATTGCTTGACTGTCCTCGTCTACTCATTCATCTCGCTTACCATCGGCACATTTTTTACCAAACTCACGATCTATCCCATCCTGGCATTCGAGCAACTCGCAAGCTCATTACATAACGTGATGTGTGGCCTGGTATAAACGCCAACGTGGCCAAATGGACCCACCCGCGCATGTTTGCCTTGTCAACGCGCAAAGGTTCAACGAGACACAAAGACCCCTCTGGCTGCTTTTCCTCTACTATCGGCACGTTTTGACGCCGTTCATATCGATCTGGTAGGCTCTCTGCCCTTTTCGCGTGGTTGCAACTATCTTCTCACCATGATCCACCGTTTTACTCGTTGGCCATAGCAGTTACTATCCCGGACATCAGAGCTTCCACTGTAACTCGAGCTTTTGTCGCAGCATGGGTTGCTCGTTTTGGTGTTCCCTCAACGGTCAAGACTGATCGTGGTAGCCAATTTGAATCCTACCAATGAGATGCACTAATGTCAGTGCTGGGCTCTTTTCGTCTTCGTACCACTAGCTATCATCCCCAATCAACGCCAAGGTCGAAAGGCTGCACAAGACTCTCAAGGCAAGCTTACGCTCCCCTGATCCCACTATCACTTTGGTGGACAAACTACCCTTGATTCTCATGGGTATTCGTGCATCCTTGAAAGAGGATTTGGCTTGCTCTGCGGCGGGACTTGTCTATGGTACTCAACTTCGTCTTCTTGGTCAATTTTTTTCCTTCTTCTGACCGTACTCTACCATGTTATGTTCATCCTGCTGCATACGTACGTAATTTAGTAAGTGCGATGTCTGAAGTTAAGCCGTCCGCCCCAAGAGTGCCTGCTCATCAGGAACCTTTCGTGCCAAAGGAGATGGCGCACTGTTCTCACGTTTTTGTCCGTCGCAACTCAACTCGCTTTTCCTTGCAACCAGTCTATAAAGGAACCTTTCTCGTCATCTTCAGGAAGCTGGAATTATTTGCACTAGACTTAATTTGCCTAGACTTAATTCGGATCTTCCCATTTCTACGAGTAAATTTATCGATTTAGTTGAATTATGTCTCTCTGACAATGTGTTTCGAGTGAATAATGAGTTTTATAGACAAATATTTGGCCTTAGCATGGGAAATAGTTTGTCTCCGATATTGGCATGTCTCTTCATGGAATATTTTGAGACTGAACTCCTTCCCACAATTTCTCCCCCTAACTTTATATGGTTAAGGTAAATTGACGATGTATTTTCTGTATGGCCTAATGGCCATGATTTTGATACCTTTTTTAATAATTTGAATAATTTGCATGTCTCCATCAAATTTAAATATGAATGGGAATATGATAATAGATTACCCTTTTTAGATGTCCTCATTAATAAAGATCACCATGAATTGAAGGCTGTTGACGGAAGAAGTGCGGAAGGCTCCACTGGAGAGAAGAACTCTTAGGTTGCGAATCGAGTTCAGCATTTTCAGGGCTGAGAGGGATACCGAGAAGTAAATTTTGAATCCATAGTTCAATTTGGATTGGAAGAAGGCAGTGTATAGTGACCAAGTGTTTGACGACCACTGCCCCAAGAGGTGTGGGAGAAGACTTTCAAAATGCCTAGAGCCCGCAGATAGCCCGTTCGAAATCGGCGTAGGTACGGTAACCAGGGTAGCTTGGAATCAAGAGTTACGCCCGGAAACCGAAACTCAGTGACGAACTCTATCTCTACACCTTGTAAGGAGATAGGTGGTGGAACAAGAGCCCCTCTATCCCGATGGAAATACATTGCCTTAGTTTTGCTCGTGGAAAACGGAATCCCCTAAGCTGTGAACTTTTCGAGACTGCCTCAACTGCCATTTGCAGTCGACATGCTGGTGATGGAAGGTGAGGCGAAGAACAGTATAGTACCATCTCAAAATGGATCCCATCAAGGCCAGGAGAAGTCTATCTACCAAGGGACAATGTAGCACGTAACTAATTGATGGAAAATAGAGCATTATACGGAAGGTTAGATTTTGTTGTAAAATTGAGATGACGAGACTCTTCGTTTGATTATAGGCTAGAAAAGCCTTATTGTAACGGCTGACACTGCTGGTGGCACGGATATGCTGGGCCAAGGCATTGCTGACCACCAGGCTTTCACTCACTAAAGATCCCTCTAAGTTGAGTCTGGGGGTATTGTGACAGGCATAACAACACGGGATCTTGTTAATCCTCTTCCAGATCTTTGTGGTAGGGGTCATAGAGGAAATTGATGAAATGTAGCGGCGCCATGAAGTTCGGCGAGCCTGACGAAGAGTTCTTTGGCGAAGCGCCCGAGCTCGGTTTTGGTTCCGCCGGAATCAGGCATGAACTAACTTGGGTTATTGACGGCTGTCGCACTCCCTTCCCAATCGGCATGGCCTAAGTCCCACTTGAGAGGCATGGTTGTATGAAGGCTAGGATGAACTGCCGACAAGATGATAGGGAACTAGTCACTCCCATGAAGGTCATCAAGGGTTGACAATCGAAAATCAGTGAGGCATTCCGGAGAACAGAGAGACAGCTCAACACAACTAAAAGAATCCGTCTGGACATTATAAGATGTAAGATCGCTGGTGTTTAAAACGCAAAGAAAGTCAGATAATAAAAGAGACGAAAACACTGCGTTCGGCATTCCAAGTGTATCACCCCAAAATAGTTGACGGGTATTAAAGTCTCGGTAATAAAAACGGGGAATGCAACTGATCTACAAGTTCTAAAAAGGTCAGGTTTTGACAATGGTAAATAAGGACGGAGGTAAATAGAGCAAACAATAAAAAGCCTTGTAAGAAAAATCCTCACGGCAACAGCTTGGAGGCTAGTGTGAGAGGGGGGGCGGAGATACATTATGGGATGACGAAACTATAACTGTTCCCCCATGAGACGAGCCCCCCGACAGGGGCAATAAAGTTGAAAATACGAAAACCGGGTACCGCTGGAAAAGGCCGTGTACCCAGTTTGTTCTCTAGAAGACAAATAACAGCGGGGTGGAGAGTCGTCATAAGAACTTTGAATTCTTCTCAATTGGGAAGAACGTTTTTACAATTCCATTGTAAAATGGAGGATATTATGTGGGACAGTTAGATACCACAGTGGATATCTTTTTCTCCTTCATGGTTTCGAGGAATCGGCAGAAGCCCTTGCCTGTAATTGGGGTGCACAGCCAGGTGGAAACGGAAGATCGAGAAGAGATTTTCGGATGGTAGATCTGGATTGATGGGCTGAGGGCGCTTTCGATGTCTGCGGAGTTGATCCAACAACCGCGGCTGGTAATGTTGGAATATCATCTGCTTCCATCGGATCATGAGTAGGAGGAGGTTGAGTGGGTTGGGCAGGTGATCTGGACCAGGTTCAAGGAACTGGATGGATTTTTGCTACTGTTTGGACTGGTAAGGGGCCTAAGTCCTGTGAAGGGCAGGATGGGCTTGAGGGTAGAGAAAATTCAGCAACATGAGAAGAGTCCATTGAAGATTCTTGAGGCTCTGTCGAGTCAGCTCCAGGGGCTGTCCGCTTATTGGTGACCGATAACCTAGGTGGGGAGTTCTTCCTCCTACCACAGGGCTTTGGTTCCCGGGGCCGGGTAGAAGAACCTTCACTGGTCGATATAGAAGATTCTTTCAGATAATATCTGATGTCTTCAAGTGTCTCACCCTGAGCGTCGGCCCCAGCTAGAGCTGCCGGAGAGAGGAGGAAGCATTAGGTATCTCGGTGTGAGATCAATGCTTCGATGGTATATCGTGTATTCTTCTGACATTAACGGTAGATGAGCGATGAGATGCTTCAGGCGGGTCGGAACTCGAACGTGATGTTTGATTTCGTCCAGCATCACGCAAAACGTCTAAGAAGAGACAGCCAAGAGGTGAGGTTTGTGCTCGAGCACGTTGGCGAGCACGACCAACATGTCCAAATTGATTACAATTGAAGCAATGTCTTGGAGTTCGACGTATGGGATTGCCAGGACACGAAGGTAACCAGCTTTAATAAACTGCTGCAGTTCCTGTCGTTCGAACGTTAAAATCAATGTAGCAGTTTGGGCTCAATTAGAGCGTGGATGGGGCGAAACGGTCACGGGATCTTCGGCTATCGAAGACAAATTTCGCACAAGATTATGTTGAGAGTGAGTTGACACCTCGACTATGATATCACCACTACCTCTTGACCACACCCGGCGGTCTTCATCACAATGGGATTTAGATGATTCATTAACGTCAAACACATCCACTTTTGCAAGTGGGGTGTCAGATGACGAACTCGTGACCAGAAAGCGGGGATAGTATAAATCTGAGTCCACATCGTTCGCATAGGGATCCAACAAGCGAGTGGGGGTGAAAGGGGGGATGAAGAACGTTTGGTACGAGAACTTTTACGAGAAGGGGGAAGATTTAGGTTTATGGCTAGCCATTACAAATAGAAATAATTTCTCATTCTGCCTCAGGATTCCTCACCATGGAGGCCTAAAAGGGTTCTGCGCTACTGCAACTATCGATTCTGTTACGTCCGGTATGTTCTCTTGGAGAATGGATATGGATCCACTACAACATCTTTATAGACCGGAGAGGCTGCCTAAGTTCTCCTACGCGCGGAGAAAAGGGGACAATGATGGGTTTCTCCTTGGGCATCGACAGACGAAGGCGGTGGAGATGCCCAACTTTTTCCGACCTTCATAAAAGAACAATTCAGAATCACTCCGAAAAAAAACAAGCAGAGGTCAGGTAAGTGCCCGGGCTAGTAGATATGAGAAAGAAGAAGGAGCGAAACAGAGCAGTAAAAGAAAACAATAGGAAGGGGGGCGGGGTATAATAAAAGTATAGTTCGCAGCACCAGGGGGCCCTAAGGGCCCCAAGGCTGCCCCCTCCACCAACTCCTGAAGAAAGAAAAGGTTCCAGAGAGTGAGGGGGTCGGGGGTATGTTGATTTATGGACCATGAGAAAACATATCTGTAGATATGGAAGCATTATGGCAGGTACTAAGAGTATATTGAGTGAGTGGTAAGTATTGGATGGTGTGAAGAGTATTTATGTTGGAAGTAAGGCGTGCGCTAGGGTGAAGGAAAGCCGGAGTGAGTAGTTTTAGATACGTAAGTGAGTACGAAATGGTTGTGCGATGTCGGCATAGTTGTTTAATATCTTTATGGGTGGAGTAAATAAAGAAGTACATGTAGGAATGAGGGAAAGGTGGGTGAGATTGATAAGTAATGGGGGTCTGCCAATGTTATTGGTGGAGAGAGAGGGAATTGCAAATATTGATGCGAGTTTTTGGCAGAGTCTGTGTGAAGAGGGGGCTAAAAAGAAATGAAGATTACAACCACAAGGTTTGAAATGAAAAGAATCTCGAGGGTGATGTGTGAATGCTAAGGGTTTAAGTAAAAAATGTGCCAGGAAGCGACGTGAGAGTATGTTTTTGCCAAAGTTGGTGTGTGAGTGAGACTATATTTTTGAAAGAGAAGGGAAGAGGTCGAGTGAGAGCACTGCAAATAGATATCTTGAGAGTGATGCTTGGTTGTCAAAGGTGTTGAGAGGAAGTAAGGAACGACTGGGTGATATTTTTATGATTTGAATGAGGTGACTGAAAGTATTCTCAGGTGAATTGATGTAAATAGACTTGGAACGAGAATGGACGAGCGAGTGCCGGGATGTGCGAATGAGCGGAAGGCGGTATAGCGTACGAGAAGTGCAGGCGAGCGGCTTAAAAGCTTCGTTTGAATGAGGTTTTTTTTTAGACTCAGGATGGCCGAGTGGATTAGCCGCTGGCTAACAGTGGTCCAGCGACACGTGAAGCTGTTCGCAATTCACCTGCGCTATTATTTTTTATTTGCCCCTTTTCCTACTCCCCTCTATCTACAATGGTGCTCAGACCCGGGAGGGAGAACGTTAGCCTTTGGATAACATTTCCAAACGGGCTCTCTTCATTTCTCAAAATACGCTCCGCTTTTAGGAGGGGGGTTGTATAGTATACGAGAAGAGCAAACAAGCGGCTTAAAAGCTTCGTTTGAATGAGTCTTTTTTGAGACTCAGGATAGCCGAGTGGATTCGCCTCTAGCTAACAGTGGTCCAGCGACACGGGAAGCTGTTCGCAACTCACCTACGCTATTATTTTTCTTTGCCCTCTTTTCCTACTCCCCTCTATCTACAGCGGCATAAATGGTGGGTTGGTTATCAGAAAGTGCGTGGGAGAGATAGGTTGGCAGAAAAGCAAACAAATAATATGATAGATGGGTTTGAAGCCTCCTGAACAAGGATGAATCATAACCCCACATTACACAGCATCGTTGTGAAGAGCCGTTCGCCGTGGAGAAAAATATGGGTAGCTTTGTGTTAGACATGGTGTATATAGAGGGGAGTAGGAAAGGGAGCAAAGAAAAAATAAAGAAGGAAAATAGCGTAGGCGAGGTGCGAACAGCTTCCTTCGTCGCTGGACCACTATTAGCGAGCATCAAATCCACTCCGCCATCTTGAGTCTCAAAAAAGAAGCCTCATTCTATTGAAGTATTGAAACTGCTCACTTGCACTTCTTGTCACCCTATGCAGCCCCCTCCTAGAGGCGGAACGTATTTTGAAGAAATGAAGAGAACGTGGTTTGGAAAAGGAGCAAAGAAAAAATACAGAAGGAAAGTAGCGTAGGTGAGTTGCGAACGAGTTCCTGCGTCGCCAGACCACCCTGAGTTGAAAAGTCGTAGATATTGATGAATACAAAAAAGTTTCCGCTATTTCAGTCCCTGCGGACTTTAAGACAGCGTCGCCTCAGCGATAAAAGACTAGAAATAGGGTTGCAGTTTGGCATAAATTAAAACAGGAGTCTTCAAACCTTTAACATGCAGCGGCATCATTGACAGTCCAAATTAGTCCAAATTTATAAGAGAGTCATATTTAAGAATAATTAAAGTTCAGGTTTTAATTAAACTTAGATTGCCTTGTAGTGTACTACACACTCTAATTAAAGCATCTTATAATCCCTACAAATATGAAAATCATCTTAGTCATGAAAATCTTACCCAAAAGATTATAGACTTTTTTTCTTTAAACTGACAAGACACTTCTTTGATAACGTTCCTATTTCAAAATGCACATTTCCATTCGTGCCCAACGCTTCACATTAACAGACCACTCTTCCATTGCTCTATTGTACTATCTATACCCATTGTTACGTCAATTACCACAACACTGCAGGTGTATAGCCTGTGTCACCTGCTAC
This sequence comes from Ceratothoa steindachneri, assembly GCA_963969495.1. Classification (NCBI taxonomy): domain Eukaryota; kingdom Metazoa; phylum Arthropoda; class Malacostraca; order Isopoda; family Cymothoidae; genus Ceratothoa; species Ceratothoa steindachneri. The sequence continues at coordinate 35,192,986 of OZ018331.1, read as the reverse complement.
ACTTGGTACCTGGAGGAACTGCACATCAGACCTGAATGCAAAAAATAGAAGCCCTGTTACTGGGTTGGAGTAAACTCTGATGGGGCTTATGAAAGTTGTTGGTGCGCTTCCATCTCGCTCCCTCTCAGCGATAACTCTTTTGTCATTACTCTACGACTATCCATTTAACCTTTTGTCTACTCGTACTTGGTACCAGAAGAAACTGTTCTCACCTGGACAGAGTGCAAATTAGGGACCTGGAGAAACTTCACATCAGAATTAAATGCAAAAAATGGAAGCTCTGTTACTGGGTTGACGTAAACTCTGGTGGGGCCTGTGAAAGTTGTTGGTGCGCTTCCATTTCACTCCCTCTCAGCGCTAACTCTTTTTTTTATTACACTATGACTATCCACTCAACTTTTTTTTCTACTTGCATTTGGTACTAGGAAAAACTGTTCTCATTTGAACAGAGTACAAATTAGGGAAAACCCATCACTGGGCTGAATATAACTTTTTAACGGGGTCGGGGTAAGTTGTTGATGCACTTCCTCCTCGGTCCTTCCTTAGTATTCCTTTTTCACAACGACTATCCTCTCAACTACGTAGGGCGTGCTGTCCGTCGGGATGCCGTGTTTGTTTCGCTAAACATGGTACCTGGGTGGATTGCACGCCATCTCGAGATAACTTAGGTCGGGATATGATAATAATGGGCAATCACCTACCCTACTCGTTAGTGGACACGCCTATCTCTACTTCTCTTTAACGCATACATGCCTCAACCCCATTCCGAACTTGTTCTTCTGCCCAGAGAGGTTCTGGCTTCTCAGCGCACTTTCGTCCTCTTACCAGATCTTAGTCTAGTGGCAGTGTCTACAGTGAGATCCTTACCTGCTGCGAGGGAGAAGGCCCACTGGCTGAGGGAAGTATTAATCACGGAGTATGCTAGACCGTATACTCTGATAACTTCTTCCAGTACACATATAATGTGGCTACGTCAGCATCACCATTTATGATCAAAGCTCGAGGGCAAATTCGACTAAATGGCTTACTGAGTTGTGAAGACTCATCTTAGCTGTAACACTGCCTGATTCTTATTAATGCGCACTACTCCAAAAGTAAACAAAATAATGTACGTGTATGCAATGATTCTGTATTACTAAAAAAAAAAATTAAATAAATTATCATGTAAATCTGCACTACTTCAAAAGTAATATAAATAATTTATGTTATTCCGAGTACTTCAATGTAACTGGTATCTGTATTTGTAAATCATATATATATATATATATATATATATATATATATATATATATATATATATATATATATATATATATATATATATACAAATTTTGTTGAAGACTATTGTGTATTTTGCCTTAATTAACTTCCTTTGGCAACTTTCTCTTCTTCTAACTATCTTTTTTATTCCATCTTGTAGATGGTGGATTACTTGTCCAGTATTTTTCTCTTTTTTAAAATGAATGTGTTTGGTTAAAACCAAACTAAATTGCTAAGTTTTCGATCTTATTCGATCATCTTCGGAGTGTTTTGAAATGTTCTTGCCTCCTTTACCGATGTAATGAGTGGAGTGAGGATCTGGCAGAAAGTGAAAGAAAACGATTTTTAAGGGGTATTTATTCCGCCTTGGTTAAATTTAACGTTAGAGAAAATGAGTCACTCCTGTAAGTGGAATTTTTTAAATAGTTTTAATGTGCGATTCCAGCTTGTCGCTTGACTGTTGATGGCCGGCTTATCTTCATTTATTAATATGGCTTTTAAGCTGTTAAGCCTCGCTTTATTAACCATTTTTCTTTTAATAATGGTGTTATCAACGAGCATATCTCTCGTTAGGTTAATATTATGGACACTCTCCATATGTCTTCACTTAACGCGAAGACCCCTCTAACAGAGGTGTGGGAGCGAGTCACAAGGATGCGGGGTAAGTTTTCGCGGAATCCCCTCCCGTTCTTTAGGAGAATGGAATCGCAAATTCGGACTCTGCATCCGCGACGTAGTCCTTCGCAACTGCTTTCAACGCATTCTCTAGCTAGAATACTGCTCCACCAGCATGAAATTCACGTTGTGATCTCGCGAATGTGCCCGACTGACCTTTACATCAAGAGGTGGAGAAGCTTTCAACGACAAGTTAACATTGAGTGAGTTGCGTTCCGCTCTAGCTTCGTGTGCTGACATCGCCCCTCATCCAGGCGATGTCGCGTATACCATCCTTAGACAATTAGATTAGCGAGGCATAACCTTTCTGTTAGATTTGTTTAACAGAGTCTAGAAAGAGGGATTCCTCCGAGATTCATGGCGAATGGCTACTGTGCTCACTTTTCGCAAACCAGGGAGAGATCACTTTACCCCGGCCGGTTTTCGCCCAATTTCTTGAATGTATAAGTTGATGCAAAAATTGATAAATGTTAAATTAGCCTATTTCCTGGACAGCTGAGATCACCTGTCTTGCGCAAAGTGCATCTTCCGCAATTTCGACTCCACGTCGGATGCTCTGCTCCGACTGGAAAATGCCATCTGCGAGGCCTTCCTTCGTAGACAGCGCTACGCTAAAGCATTTTTTGATATGGAAAAGGCTTATAATATCCTATTTACGACATGATAGCATCGAGATTCTCCACACGATGGAGGCAAGGGGACGCCTCCCAATTTTTATTTCTGAGTTTTTGTGAGATCATCGATTCCGCGTACGGGTGGGCGGAACCCTATCCGGCTCAATAGGTTTTCCAGAGGGAAATGTCCTCAGTGTTGCACTCTTTGCCCTGAGCATCAACGGAATCAGCTCGGTGCTGCCTGAAGATGTTTTCAATGCACTCTACGTGGACAACCTTTCAATCTCTTTTGGTGTGGCAAGATGTCAACTATGGAGCATCGACTCTAACAGGCATTGAAACGCATCTCTCGCTTTACCGAAGCGCACATGTTTTACTTTTCCTTGGCCAACATTGAGGTAGTGCACTTTTGCCGCCATCCACGGCTCCACCGAGATCCTGACTTATCCTAACAGGATTCGTTTTGGAAGTGGTGGGTTCGCACCGTTCCCTTGGCCTGGTTTTCGACAAGCAATTAAAATTTCTTCGTTCCGTGACATTCTAACGATCCTTTGTTCGCTCGAAGCTTAAGTACGAATATGCGTTTTATGTATCCGAAGCCGAGTGTGTATTGCAGAAGGTGGACTCGATTCACCTTACTGGTCTCCTCTTGGCAACCCGCACCTCCCTCAGTCGCTAATGGCTTTTACTATATCGCAGGCCGAAGGCTCCTCCGAGAGCTCGGTGTAGCTCTCTCACCGGTTGCAGTTCTGGTTCTGCCCAGGACGCCACCCTGGAGGGTACCACCGCTAACTATTTCTCGCTACGCCTCTGCTCCCAAAGCTTACACAGCACCTGGAGTAATGCGTTCGATCTGATAACACTGGTACTGATTACGATTGATCAGTGCCAGTTTATATGGATGACCTCCAAGAACTAGGAGATGGGCGGCTTCACGCCCTATCTCCTCTGTTTGAATTCAGCGGGGCTCTACCAGGCGCTGCGTCTGTGTTCACGGCCTAGCTGGTTGCAGCGCACCGCATTATACTACAATAACCCTTCGCGCCCCTTTCGGATACCGGATTATGATCTTTAATGACTCAGAGAGCTCCCTGAGTGCTCCACAACCATTCGAATCGCCTGTACCTTGTGACGACTGCGTTATCCCCTAAACTGTTCCCCACATTCTTGTTGAATGTCCCAGTCTGGTTTATCTTGGCGCACGTTACCTGCTCCGGTACGAGACAAGCGAGGTCGTACCCGTGTGTCCCTTCAATTTCAACTAATTTAAACCACAAGAGCATGTGGCCCAAGGGTCTACCTCGTATGTTCCATCTCCCTCTTTTTTCTTGTGCTTATCTTGGTATTTTATTTACCCACTTTATGTTTTTTTCTTGCCTGGTTGACGCTGGTGCTGAATGCAGTGTCATCCCGGCCTGTCTCACTGATAAACCAGGTTCTCCCTCCGATTTAGTCTTTTAAGCCGCAAAATAAACCCGAATTCGAATAACGAAGAAGAACAACTAGAGCACGAAAGAGCCATAACGAAACAGAAAAAAATTCTAAGCGGGTTCTATTTATAGCTATGACGTTGCCAGTAAGAAGCTGTTATCGTTCACTGCGAAACAGAAAATACGAAAACAAAAAACAAAAACAATAAAAGACATCAAGAAACCTTACCTAACTTAGAAAAAAACTATAAACGAGCAGAGGCGCAGATATTTAGTAAATAATACAGACTAAAAGTTACAAATCCCCAAAACAACAAAAAAATATAACGCCGTGATTGGTCTCATCTGAAGCCACCGTCTGACGTCATAAGAGATATATTGTAGCCCAAAATTGTAGCCACCTACCGTGCGCCCCAAATCTGAAGTATCACCCCCCCAAAATATAATATTTTTATATCAAAATTGGCTTTCAATAATGCAAACATGAAAATAAGAAACTTACCCTATGATTCCTTCAGTTTTTGCAAAGATTGTGACGAGACTGGTAGACAGGTAGAACAAAAGAGTTAATCGAGATAAGGAAGCGACTCCGACATTTGAGGAGTCTCCTCCCACGTATTCGCGGGCAGGTTACGTGGTAAGCCTGCCTGCCTCAAGTATACAACATTTAGAAAACGTGGGTTTCTGAATGACCCGCTCTAGCTCAAACATGTAGCAAAAGTTAGGTAACACTTCAGTTTCGGGGCGCACGGTAGGTGGCGCTGTTTATAGGCTACAATATATGGCTTATGACGTCAAACGGTAGCGTCAGATATGAACAATTACGGCGTTATATATATGGTAAACATGTAGACGACCGGCCCGACCGGAAAAAATATTTTGTGTAAATATTATCGTTCACCCGTGTCGAAATATTCATGCGCGTTTGAGGCCTTTTCGAATTATAGCTGGCGCAATTTTTTTTAGAAAAAAATGCCCGAAAGTAAACAAACCCACAAAATTGCCCGAAAAAAAACAAACGAAACACGCTGTTTGAGTCCTATTCGAAATATAGCTTGCAAGATAGGCGTCGAACTGTTCGTTTTTTCTTTCGTATATAGGGATTGAACTACGGACGAAACAGTACGTCCCGCCGTTCGAGTCACTAATCTATATATTTACCACATCTAATGCCCGGCCACAAATCTCGCAATCATTTTTAATTTTAACTAAATTATGAACGTCCAAAAAGGTTACAAATTTTTCTCTATCAGAAACTCGAGTTAATAATTCGGAAATAAACGACGGACACACTTTCGCCAACCGATACGATTTTGAAACTACGTATAAAACATCTCTGATACGCAAACGGCTAAAAAATAAAGTAGTTCCTTAAAAGGAGATAGCTAATTAGATTTAAATGTATAAAAGAAGGTAATAAAAATAGTAAAATGGGGAAAAATATATTGACAAATAAAAATGACTCCGAATGAGGATAATAAAAAGCTATTAAGTGGGAAATATTTTTTGAAATCAAGCATTTCTGACGTCCTACCCCATCCCCAACCCCTATTATAATTCGCAAAACGATTAAAAGCTCTGACATGATGTAGTTAAAGCATTCACCTCTGTAAACGTCAGAACATTATTCTATAAACAATTAGGATTATATACTGGGGGGCTGTGCCCCCCAATTTAATGAAACTCAGGATATTCACAGTGTGTTCCCCCCCCCTTTGTGTTTACCCCCACACGAGCCGCCTCCTTAAATGTACTCCAAAAACGTGAAACATTTTGGAACACGGACGAAAATAGTACGTCTTATCGGCCGGGCCGCTCGTCTACATATTTACCCCAAATTGCAGGATTTAATAGTTCCAGCGACGAACTACACAAATGGACACTCGGCGGATTTATCAAATCCTAAAAATTGGTATAACAACATAATTTCACGGATGACAAAAGCCACACGGGCCTATCAAAGCTCATTTGCATGCGTCAAAACAAACCCACAAAAAGCACCATCACCAGGGAAAGACAAAATCAAAGTCCCCCACAATATAATATAACGGATGACAAAAGCCACAAAGGCTCATCATAGGACATCCGAGTCGAACGGCCTCTTTTTTTTAAGACAATATTAATATATACAAAACTTAGGAATGATCACAACCTTCCCTCCCCATGAACTCATCCAACCTACTCTTAAATACATTTAAATTTGGACTACCTACTACCCTCCGCGGCAATTTATTCCAGAAGTCTACCACTCTATTGGTGAAAAAATATTTTCTTAAATCCAACCTACACCCTTGCTTTTTAATTTTCAAGTAGCGAACTCTAGTCCGATTTCCATCATCTAACTCAAAAAACTTGTAACATCCAATTTATCTATCCCCCCCAATTTTTTAAAGAGCTCAATCATATCCCCTCTCACACACCTCCTTTCGAATGAGAACATTTAATACCCTCAGTCTATATATATTCAAGGTGCCTTATTTCTTGCTTCAATACACTGCTTAGAAAACCTTAATGACTTATCTATTACTACTCCTAGATCTTTCTTATCCTCTACTGAGCTCAGCCATGGGCCATCCATTTCATAGTTAAATTCTCTATTATCTTTTCCCATGTTAATAACTTTGCACTTATCAAGGTTGAAAGTCATTTGCCACTTATGTGCCCAGGATAACAATTTATTTAAATCCCTCTGCACTTTAAAATTATCATCAATATCTTTACAGCTGCTAATTTGGTATCATCCGCAAAAATTGACACTATTATTAACTGCCTCCCCAAGATCGTTTATATAGATGACAAATAATAATGGACCGAGAACTGATCCCTGAGGAACCCCACTGATAACATCCCTCCACTCTGACTTTACACCATTTAGCTATCCAATTTGAAACACCCCCACATATCCCAATCATTTTTAATTTATGAACTAGTCTCCTATGTGGTACCTTATCAAATACTTTACTAAAATCTAAGCAAATTATATCTAAATTCTCTCCCTTATCTACTTGATCTGTTACAAACTCCAGGAAGTCTAGTAAATTAGTCAAACATGATCTACCTGATCTAAACCCATGCTGAGCATCGCTGATTAACCCCTCCCTCTCTAGATGTTGGCCAATCCCTTTTTAACTATTTTTCAAGAATTTTACAGACTACAGGAGTTAGGCTAACCAGTCTAAAGTTATTTGGATCCTCTTTACTACCCTTCTTGAAAATGGGGACTACATTCGCTCTCTTCCAATCATCAGGTATTTCTCCATATTCCAGTGACCTAGTATATAACTTCTCCAGAGCTATTGAGATACTTTCTCCCCCTTCTTTAAGTATCCTAGAATGAATATTATCAGGGCCAGAGGCCTTGGTAGTATCTAACTCGCCTATTAGTTCTTTTATCGTCCTCCAATCCGCTAATGGTAGTAAACACCTCTTTCCTTGATCCATGAGTACTATACATAAGACTATTTAGTTTCTCCTTTGTAAATACTGATGCAAAATGACCATTGAGTACCTCAACTATTTCCTCATTAGTTTCTCTCACAACCCCTTCATATTTGATAATATGCAAAGGATAATAAATAAAGGGCCTGTCCTTGACCTGTTTGTGAGGCGGACCCAGTGATTTAATTTGTTTGTTACTTCCACCCCTTGGGTGGAGTTTGACAGCTGTGTACCTATTTTCCCTATATATTTCCCATGTCTCAGATTTATCTTAATCGCTTGTCTCTCATAGTTCTTTATGAAAGTTTTCTTTGAATATATAGATAGACTGAGAGTATTAAATATGTTCTCATTCGAAAGGAAGTGTGTGATAGGGGATATGATTGAGCTCTTTAAATTTTTTTCTGGGATAGATAAATTGGATGTTAGCAAGTTTTTTGAGTTAGATGATGGAAATCGGATTAGAGGTCGCCACTTGAAAATTAAAAAGCAAGGGTGTAGGTTGGATTTAGAAATTATTTTTTCACCAATAAGAGTGGTAGACTTCTGGAACAAATTGCCGCCGAGGGTAGTAGGTAGTCCAAATCTAAATGTATTTAAGAGTAGGTTGGATGAGTTTATGGGGAGGGAAGATTGCCATGGTTCCTAAGTTTTGTATATATTAATATTGTTTGTATGTATCTATAGCTGCATGATTTAGTTCTTGACAAGCCTTGATTGGTGATACCCTTGTTTCTGGACGCAATCCTCTGGATGTAGTTTTCCTGGGAGTTTGGATGCCTTAAAAAAGAGGCCGTTCGACTCTGATGTCCTATGATGAGCCTTTGTGGCTTTTGTCATCTGTTATATTATATTGTGGGGGACTTTGATTTTGTCTTTCCCTGGTGATGGTCTTTTTTGTGGGTGGGTTTTTGACGGAGGCGGATGACCTTTGATAGGCCCTTGTGGCTTTTGTCATCCGTGAAATTATGTTATTTTATGTTATATGTTATTCAGCTTACCTGTTGTTACCATTTGCTGATAATTATTCTTAGCTTACCTATGTTTGTGTGAGTGCAAACCTCATATTTGTTCAGGTGCTGACCTTTGATAGCTGTTTCCAGTGTGTGTATGTTCATGTGTTTCTGTGCAACTCTTAACGGCCGCTTGCCTCCCATCTATTTGTACAATTTGACATTTATTTTGTTTCTTTTTCTAATTCTCTTAGGTTCTTTATTTATTACCCTTTGCATATTAGTTCCTTAATTTATATACCTACCAATTTTTAGGATTTGATAAATCTACTGAGCGTCCATTTGGGTGCCACAGGCCTACCTATTTTACAAAATGAGCCCTACATGATTTGACCAGAAAATTTTCACAAAGAACTGTGAGAGACGAGCTATTCCAAATGATTAAGATAAATCTGATAGATGGGAAATTTTTAGGGAAAATAGGTACAAATAGCTGTCAAACTCCACCCAAAGGGTGGAAGTAACAAACAAATTAGATCACTGGGTTCACCTCACAGACAAGTCAAAGTCAAGCCCCTTGGAGCTGGCACATAATATATATATATATATATATATATATATATATATATATATATATATATATATATATATATATATATATAGAGAGAGAGAGAGAGAGACAGACACAGGCAGTCACTAGTTCGGCATTTATTTCATTCGATCGTTGTCTCCCTCTCATCCATCCGCCGCGAAGTACAGCCTTAATGTTAATTATTCTGACCAGGGCATATGTTATGTCTGCACCTCCTGTCACCTAAATCGTAATAATGGTCAATCTTCCAACAGTAAAAACATTACTGTTCAAAACAGTCAAGGGTCTAGCTAGTGTTGTTGCCAACTTAACCATAGAAATAAGCAATCTCAAATCTAGCAATCAGAATCTTCCCTCCACTCATCACCAATCCTTACTACCCACTCCAGCTGAAATTCGCACCATCTTACACGAAGAAGCCTTAGAAATTAGGGAGAGAGAGAAAAGGGTTGACTCTGTAATTATAAGAGGATTAGGTTGAGATGTGGATGCTCTTCCACATAAGTTTGATGAGGTTATCACCTTTCTTCTTGGGAGAAATACATCCATTGCCCTGAGGAGGTGGTAGCCATCAACCCTGATCTGATACGTGCCAAAATTAAAGACACTTCCTCATGGCAATCCTTACTTGTAGCTGATAAGAAGTTGAAAGGTTTTACTTTCAACAATGTTTACATTACAAGGGATTTGACTTTCAAGCAGAAAATGCTCCACCCAAGGACCGCTCTCCCCCAACACACTAGAAGGAACCCAACACCAATGTAGCCACAGCAGAGATCCACCACCCTCCTCCTTCCCTGACTATCACCAATAACCGCCCCACCCCTCAGAGCCCCTGTACCCACCCTCCCCCACCTAAGGAACAAGTGATCGGACAGATTCTCTCCATCATCATGTACGCATATAACTTCTACCAACAAGGCAAATCAGTAATTGAAATCATCTCTGTGGCCAACCTTCCCCAATGTCCTCACCACACCTCTCACAATGGCTCTCACTTTCTTGCTGTGGAATGCCAGGTCCATCTTAAGGAAAACCCAGGAATTCAAGCACTACCTAACTACCTCCTCCCTCTATATAATTGGCCTCACAGAAACCTGGCTCTCACCCCACCTCTCTTTCCACCTGCCAGGCTATACAATTCTCTGGAAAGACAGGCAACTAGGACAGGGAGGAGGCATCCTCCTGGCGCTCCGATGCACGTATATCTTCCCTCTCAACCTCCTACACTGGCTCCAAGGCCACCTTGAAATCACCACTGTCAGGGTCGCAACAGAATGGGGTTGGCTCTCCCTGGCTGTGTGCTACAATGCTGATGGAGTTGCCACCTACTAGGAGCTATGCCACCATCTCTCCCACCTCCTGTCATCCTTATGGGTGACTTCAATGCCCACCACAGGTGCTGGGAACCTGCTCTTCCGATACACCTCAGGAAGAGCGCTCCACCACCCTCGTTCACACCCTGCAAAACCTACTACTGTCCCTCAGATCGGCTAGATGGGCGATCACCCTCCAGGGGGTTCCATCCCACTCAAATATCAGAGGAAACGACATAGCAGATTCTGCTGCCAAGATAGGCCTGACTCAGGAGGACATAACTTCACTTCCACTCCCACACTCCACTGCCAAGAACACATTCTCCGCCACCTGCCATTCAGCATGGGATGCAGCCTCCATGACACCCTTCGCAACACCTCCATGGGCAGCTACCGCACAGACTCCTCACCACAATCCTCGATCAGACAAACAGTCACGGATCCTGGATGTCACCCATACCCGGTTACGGCTGGGCCACACATCCCTCAATGCTCACCTCCACCAGATGAACCTCTCCCCTGACCCATTCTGTCCCTGGTGCCAGAACATAGAGGAAACAGTGGAGCACTTCCTACTCCACTGCCCCCGGTTCTACTCCCACTGCCAAGCCCTGGCACACAGACTCTGTGCCCCGAATGTCTCCACCTTTGACCTACCCACACTACTGGCTGCCACCACCCCTGTCTCTCCTCACATCCGATCCACCGTCATCCACCTCACCTGCAAATTCCTGAGGAAATCCCAACAACTCCCACGACTATAAAGCGGGACACCAGCAACATGGCACATACGCTGCAAGGCATCAAAGCCCTCAAACAACAACAACAGGTTGGCTCTCAAGGAATGTGTGTCTTCTTGCAGCTCTGGTGTTGCACCCAGAGTCCATGCCAGTAGTGGTGCTCTTTGCACCCTTAGTATCTCAAGGGTGGAGTCCAGCAGGTGCAATGACAGCGGCTCCCATGGTATCGGGGCCCCAGGTATAGATGGTGCTGGTGCCTCCTGGTGGTGTCTGCACTAGTGCCCCTTTACCATATGTCAGTGGGGCAGAGGCACAGGTCCCCACCCATTAACTATTAATCATTTAGAGCATCTAGTTTGCCCTGTTAACACTCAATTCAACCTATTGTATATAGCTCTTTCTAATTTGAACTGCTTATCTAATAAGGTTAGTTAGGTCAGAAACTTTTGTTTTGAGCATCAAATTTCAATTTTTTCTGTTAGAGTCTTGGCTCAACCCAGTTATCCAATATTCAGTTGTTACTATTAATGGGTATTCCTTATTTCACAATGATTTTGTTTCAAATATTCCTAAGTTTGTTGTTTGTACTTATATTAAGAATAATATTAAGGCTGTTGTTTACAATGACTCAGAGTCCTTCCCTAACACACTGACTTTATTCCTTCCTACACAACCTCTACATATTAACTGTGTATCAGCCTCCCTCTTACTCTCATGACACAAACATTGCACTTATTAATTGCATCTACAATATTAGCTTGGGTAAGGAACTTATATTGATAGGTGACTTCAACCTACCTTCCATTTCTTGGAATAGTGTAGTTCCTGACCTCAACACTAGTGCTACTGATGCTATGTTCTATGACCTCTTCCAAACTCTTGGTCTTCGTCAATTTGTATTGGAACCCACATCTGTTAGCTCAGGCAATACTTTAGATCTCATCCTATCTACTGAACACGACAGAATTCAAGAATTCAACACCTATCCCCCCTTTCCCTGTTGTGGTCATTGTTATCAAGGTCTCACTACTATACCAGAGCGATATCCTCCATGACAGAGCTAGGCCTCCCTTATTGGACTGCTAGGGGTAAGTATGACGAGATTCGTAATGCTCTCAATCTTATTGATTGGGACTTTGAACTTATTCTTCTTGATGTTAATAATACCACAGATTTTTTTACACCTTTAAATAAGCTTGTTGATATGTATGTTCCTATTAAGAAACCTGCAGGTAAGACTCCCATGGGAAAAGATTATCCCTCGTAACTTAACCCTATATGCACAGAATTAAATTACCTTGCTTTAAAACAAAATTTATAGCATTTCTGTGTTATTTAGACCTTATCAAAGAAATATTTGGGTTTACTGACAAAAAAAAGAAAAGTATTTTATTGAAAGGTGACAAATTCATTACAGTGTTCATCTAGGCTATTCTTTTATAATAAGAAATATCTCTATATATTATAAATTGCAATGTAGAACTAAAACAAAATTTATTCAGCGACCTTTAGGCCAATATATAAAGTGAACATAAGTAGATAACATTGTTTGTGTATAAAAAATAAATCCTTTTAGGTAAAGTACAATGAAATTTCTCCATAAATTATCCTTTATGAAAGTTTATAAAACAACTTTTCTTCTTAATCAATACATTAATACACCTTACACATTTGACAAAACAAATTTGGACTGCTCTTACAGTTAGGGACCTTGCACCGTCCTTGTTTCTCCTGAACTAACATAACATAATTTCATGGATGACAAAAGCTACAAGGGCCTATCAAAAGTCATCCGCATCTGTCAAAACCCACCCACAAAATGCATCCATAGGATTGTGTCAGATCATGTATCTACAATATACAATTCAAACCTTATACTGGAATGTGTTAAAAACAAAAAGCATCATCATCAAGACTCGTCAAAATCCAAATCAATCGTAATATACAATAATAAAAAACTGCATCCACAGGAATGAGTCCAGAATACCTCCCAAAGTTAACCATCACTTCCCATATAATCATCTAATCTGCGTTTGAATACATTCAAGTTTGGACTGTCTACAATCTCAGATGGCAAACTATTCCAGTAATCTATCACTCTATTGGTGAAAAAATATTTTTTAACATCCAACCTGCACCTCTGTTTTTTAATTTTTAAGTGGTGACCCCTAGTCCTATTACTACCTTCCAACTCAAATAACTTGCTAAAATCCAACTTATCCATCTCAGAACAGATTTTAAAAAGCTCAATCATATCTTCCCTCATACATCTTCTCTCAAATGAGAACATATTTAGTACCTTCAGTCTATCTTCATATTCAAGCTGCTTCAGGGAAGGTATTATTTTTGTTGTCCTCCTTTGTACTGACTCTATCGGGAAGTGGTCAACATTATCATGTCTAATGGCTTTCTGTGGGATATGTTTTGTGTTATGGCCGATTCTTTTCTTCTCAGCATGTTCTCTTTTCGAGGGATGTTGAAGGCCTACCCCTCTTGCTAACCTATCCTGTCTTGCCAGCCCTACACATCATCAACTGTATCTTTAAAGTCCAGCAGAGATAGTTTTTTTTTGTGGTAAACCCATCTCATTGCATTCCCTTCTGTACAATAGCCAGGAATTTACGACCTTCATGTCGATGAAATGGAAGAAGATTCTATGATAGTACTTCTTAGACCTAAGTATTATCCTATAGAGACCTATCAAAAAGTCTTAACAGATCAACCCCACCCATACACTGAGTGGAGATATCTACAGCTTGAGGCTGAGGTACATCAATTTTTGTTTTAGTTTTCTTATCCCACCTCTTTACAGTCCGGATTGGGTTTGCTGAAGCAAAGGTTGAAAGGAGAGTCACAGCTCTATTATCAATCCACTTCAAACCCTCACAGGTGTGTTATCCAGAGCTGCCTCATTTTCCTCATATGCCCCTATTCGTATTTTCTGTATTTCTTTATATGATGTGAATTCACACCCATGTAACCTATTTGCCTGCACTGTCCCCAAACAGTAAATGTTTATTTTCAACAACTCATTGACAAGTGGTAAGGAAGTGAACCAGTTATCGAAATAAAGTACATGGTTTTTGTGCTCAGGAATGACTTGAGACAACTTCAAAACTATGTTTGAACTTGCTCCAATATCAATAACATTGTCTGGCAACCCAATTTTACCAGTGTACTTCTTGACATCACTAAGCACAAAAACCTTATATCCATATTTATGGAGTTTGCTAGGAATATATTGCTTGAGAGAGGAGAATCCTTTGAAAGGAATCATTTGCTCATCTATGCAAAGCATTTGGTCCAAAGGAATCTCATTATACTTTTGACGCTAATGTGTCAGAAAAGGCCTCACTTTGAAGAGTTTATCAAAATTTTGTTCCTCTCGATAAGGCATCAAGGTATTGTCATTGAAGTGAACAAACCTTTTGATTTGTTCAAAGCAATTTCTACTCAGTGTTGCAAATTGTATCATCACTAAACTTCTGAGACTAATAAAGGCGTGTGCGTAGCAGGACATTAATTGAGTTGGATAGATTCCCTTACCATTCAGGGACACCTAAAGGAGATGACTTATCTGATACCACTTTCCAGATCATCCTTCTTTTGCCTTGTTGAGCATCAGTATTCATTGTGGGTAGAGTTTCTTCATCTGTAAAGAAGAATGACAATATTATAAATGGAACCTCAATAACTTGTCATATTTGTGTGTTTAGTAATAATTGGCGATGATCTGTTTCTGTGCGAGTTCAGAAGGACTCTCAAAAAATGACATATAGGCCTGACTGAACCACAATTTTCTGCTAACGGCGGTTTATATTTATGTTCCTAGCAATGGACATTGTTGATATTTATAGCTTACTGTAAGTACAAATCAAATCACCCCTCCCTCTGTACCAATATGTGGGGGAGGGGTGGTTCAGAGAGACAAAGTAAATAGAAACATCAATAGGAAGAGAAAAAGGCATTAAATTGTATACACAACCAGAATACTTAGCCATGCAAAACAAAAATGCATAGGTGCCTGAATCACTGCTGCTTTCACTGTCTTCATCTTCATGAACAGTAGTATTTGGTGGGATATATTCATCGTCAGATTCTTCATCATCTAAAATTTCGTCACTTTCTCCATCTGCTCCTTCAACAGTAGTTACTCTTTTATATCTTCCATAAAATACATCCGAGTATGTGTCTGTAAAATGCAGTATAATATAAAATTTTAAAAGCAATATATATATATATATATATATATATATATATATATATATATATATATATATATAAGCAAATAACAAAAACTATCCTATCAACAAATATTACAAATAAAAACAAAATGTGAAGCTTATTTTTATAACCTAGGCAGCAATGTTTTTTTGTTTTTTTTTATAATTCATCTCCAAAGCCCAAGTCAACAAATATGTTATTTAAAGTTGAGAGGCCTATATAAAAAAAAAAATCTAATGTTGAATAATATCACCATAATTAGCATAGTGTATCATAATGAAAGTAATCAAAAAATACTAAATGCAAAAATCTTACCTGATAAGTGATAATGCAGATAAAATAGGAGAACAAAATCTTCCTGTGCCTCATACCTCCATTCACAATACTAACTAATTATCTACACTGGAGTCAATTTTGGGTGTATTGATATTGAGTTGCCAATGATATCTTTTGATACATTACAAATCCAGTGAGATGGTCCAATCTGCCAGATAATTTCATTTTGACCGTATTATTTCAGTAATTGAAACATTACATATTTGTCACAAATCTCCATATAGGGTTAACTAAACAGCATAGTAAATGTTGGAATCAGTATAAACTATTAAGACAGACTTATGGAAGGCTGTACCACCTAACCCTACAAAAACTCTTTCAATTTAAAGAAATTAATGTTCAACTTAGTCTTTAGTTCACCAGTCCTAAATCAAATATGAATCTAATCTCATTGATCAATGTTATACTAAACCTAAACTTTTCCACTCATATATTAAGAATAAAAAACTGATCATCCTAAAGTTGGTCCTCTTATGAACAATGGTTTCCTCACAGATAATCCCAGCATAATGTCTGAATTGTTTGTGGAAGCTTTCTCATCAGTCTTCATTTTTGAGACTGGTAAACATCTTCCCTTACCAGATTTGTCATAGTAATCTTACCCCAGTCCAGTTCTTCCCCAGGGACATTGAACTCCAATTGAAAGGCCTAAAAGCTGATAGTGCGATAGGACCTGATCATCTCCACCCTAGAGTCTTAAAGGAATGCGCCTCTGAGCTGGCTTACCCCTTTTCTCACCTTTTTAACCTGTCCATGTCTACTAGAACTCTACCACAGTCATGGAAACTCTCACATGTCTCGCCCATCTTTAAGAAAGTGTCTCGTAGTGAACCCTTAAACTACAGACCTATAAGTCTTAACCCTATCCCATGCTAGACAATGGAGAGGATCATTACTAAGTTCTTATTCAGTTTTTTTGGGATGACCACCAGCTATTTGACAATCAACAATTTGGGTTTAGAGCCAATAGATCTGTTACTGGTACGACAAAGGCAATGTGGTAGATCTCATCTTATTTGATTTTAAAAAAAGCCTTTGATCGTGTCCACCACAGTATTCTATTAGACAAACTTGCCTCCATTGGGATCTCTGGGAACCTTCTTAGCTGGATTAGGAGTTTCCTTGTGTGTCTCCATTAGTAGCAGTGTCAGCTCTCCTAGACCGGTCCTAAGTGGGGTGCCTCAAGGCTCGGTCCTGGGCCCCCTTCTATTTCTCATATTCATTAATCACACTTGCTCCCATCTTCAGTGTCAATACAAGATGTTTGCTGATGACCTAAAGCTGTATCTCCACTTCTCATCTTCGACTTATTACCTGCCTTCACCTGATCTAAAACACAGTATTCACACTCTGTCTGCTACTGCCTCTTTCTGGGGTCTTAATTTCTCTGTACACAAGTGTGCTCACCTCCATTTTGCTAGATATCTTATTGATAGAAACCCAAACTCTTGCTATTTCCTTGATGACACACCCTCAAACCCCTGCAAGCACTACCCATAAAGACCTTGGAGTCATTGTCGATGACAAGTTAAAGTTTCATCACCACATCAGAAATTCTGTAGGTAAAGCAGGAGGCATGGCTTCTAATTTGCTAACTGCCACTGTTTGCCGTTCTCCTGAGTTTATATCCTCTCTTCTTGTTTCAGATATTAGACCCCTGTTAGACTTTGCATCCTCAGTTTGGGTCTCTTGGGGATCTAAAGCTTCTTGAGTCTGTTCAGCAGAGGTGGGCAAAGCAAGTATCAGGCTTAGCTGACTTGCCCTATGTTGATAGACTAAACTTTCTAATGCTTTTCTCCATAAAGGGTAGGTTACTTAGATATGACATGATTTATTGCTATCACATTTGGTACCAAATTAGCAGCTGTAGTTAAAGATATTGATGATAATTTTAAAGTGCAGGGGGACTTAAATAAATTGTTATCCTGGGCACATAAATGGCAAATGACTTTCAACCTTGATAAGTGCAAAGTTATTACCTTGGGAAAAGATAATAGAGAATTTAACTATGAAATGGATGGGCATTGGCTGAGCTCAGTAGAGGATGAGAAAGATCTAGGAGTAGTAATAGATAAGTCATTAAGGTTTTCTAAGCAGTGTATTGAAGCAAGAAATAGGGCAAATAGAGTGCTGGGTTTTATTAAGAGAAATATCAGTTACAAAAGTAAGGAGGTTATTCTTAAACTCTATAACTCTTATGTTAGGCCACATCTAGAGTACTGTATACAGGCATGGTCCCCACATTTTAAACACGATATTAACCTTCTTGAGTCAGTGCAACGGAGGGCAACAAAGATTATTCCTTCCCTGAGGCACCTTGAATATGAAGATAGACTGAGGGTATTAAATATGTTCTCATTCGAAAGGAGGTGTGTGAGAGGGGATATGATTGAGCTCTTTAAAATTTTTTCCGGGATAGATAAATTGGATGTTAGCAAGTTTTTTGAGTTAGATGATGGAAATCGGACTAGAGGTCACCACTTGAAAATTAAAAAGCAAGGGTGTAGGTTGTATTTAAGAAAATATTTTTTCACCAATAGAGTGGTAGACTTCTGGAACAAATTGCCGCAGAGGGTAGTAGGTAGTCCAAATCTAAATGTATTTAAGAGTAGGTTGGATGAGTTTATGGGAAGGGAAGGTTGTGATGGTTCCTAAGTTTTGTATATATTAATATTGTTTGTATATATCTATAGCTGCATGATTTAGTTCTTGACAAGCCTTGATTGGTGATACCCTTGTTTCTGGATGCAATCCTCTGGATGTAGTTTTCCTGGGAGTTTGGGTGCCTTGAAAAAGAGGCCGCTTGACTCGGATGACCTATGATGAGCCCTTGTGGCTTTTGTCATCCGTTATATTATATTGTGGGGGACTTTGATTTTGTCTTCCCCTGGTGATGGTGCTTTTTGTGGGTGGGTTTTGATGGAGGCGGATGACCTTTGATAGGCCCTTGTGGCTTTTGTCATCCGTGTAATTATGTTATGTTATGTTATGTTAATCTTGTAATGTGATTGTGTTTACATTCTGAGCAGTGAAACAAGGTTAGCAATGACAAGTTATCTAAAAAGGCTTAGTTTTAATAATTCTACAGAATTGCCAAAAGATTATGTTATTAAACATGCTTGAAAACCTAACTACCCCTAACCTTCTTCATCATTTTTAGGAAAATAGAAAATATTAATATTAAAATCAAATGTATGAGCATAAATTAAGCCGTTGTTGCCACTTAGATATGGTCCGCAGAACATAAGAGGATAGGGGAGTTGTTCAAATGGATTCTTGGCTGGGGCATAAATCCAGCCCAAATGACAACTCAGGGAAGGAGTATTCAAAAAGGAAATAGTACAAGAGTGAATAGAAAAAAGACTTGAACAGTTCGATGTTCAAGGTTTGTAGAACTGGAGAAATCAGGGATCAAAGGGCAGACTTAAGAGAAGGAACAATGAGGCGGAAGCTTAAGAATTTGAGCAATTGGGTTACTAATAAACAGGGTTATAAGAATAGATTTATTTAAGAACTAACTACTACACAAGGGAATATTTACAATTAGAGGAGCGCCACAGAAATATTTCAGTCTTTAGATAAAAATAGATCCAAGATTTGAACCTTAAAAAAACCCAGAACAGTCAGTCACTTTTCTAAAAGAAAAAAAATTAATAATGAAATGAGGCAAAAATATAAATTTAGTGATATAAAAATGTAAATCTAAGGTTACAATATATATATATATATATATATATATATATATATATATATATATATATATATATATATATATATATATACAGTAAACCCTCGATATAACAAACTATATAGGGCGGGGGGTCATTCATTAAAGCTGATGGGTGTTAAAAGCAATGGAAATAACACCAAGTTCGTTATGGATATGTAATACGTATGTAATTACTAAGAAAGTTAAGTGGACTACACAACATAGTATTGATACAAACCTTGCACAGTAGGAGACATGTGACACACCAACACTCACTCGGGCTGGTTGTAATGCTTGCCTGTAAAACCTGATGGACTTTGGCCAATAAATTTGGTTCGTTATATCGAGGGTTTACTGTATATCTAATAAACTTAAGTTGGCCTTAGGGCCTAATTTACAATTCAAAAAACTTTTAGAGGACGTGAGGAAACCTCCATCCTGCATAGAAACTGTTTACTAACAAAATTTAAACTAAATTAAGAGTTATCGTCCAAATGAATACATAGTAATTAGGAAAGGTTACTTTTACAAACTTAAACTTGCATTTCAATATACAATTTAAAATAAAAGTTACTTGACTTTTAACCCAAGAGATAAATCTTGGCATGCAAATAAAGCCCAGATCGATTAAGATATCCTTTAGTTTCATAAAAGGACAACAGGTACATTTTTCACTGATTATAAACATAAGATAAGCCTGATATGATGAAGCAAAAAACTAATTTAGCAAATCATTCTGAAACTATGAAATTATTTGATTAAAACACTCCAACTTAACTTGCCTATCTAAACATTTAATACATTGAAATTAAAGAAAAGGAGGATAGGTTCATATTATACCGTGTCATGGCATTTCAAGATACTTTTTAGTCTACTAAAGCATATAATACTTCTTCATATCTTTGCTACGCTTTATGTGGATCACCTTTTGATCTCTTTCGGTGTGGCCCAGATGTCGTAATTCTGAAGCATCGACTCCAACAGGCATTAAATCGCATCTCATTATGACAAAGCCCATAGTTTTTGGTTTTCCTTGGACAAGGATAAGATGGTGCACTTCTGCCACCAACTATACATAGCTCCACCCTGACCTGAACTTGTTCATAAACAGGGTTCACCTGGAAGTGGTAGATTCGCACCATTTCCATGGTCTTGTTTTAATCAACGGCCTCTCCTTGGAGAATCATTTGCAGGCTTAGGATATCTTGTATCCGCACCATGGACATTCTCCGTTCCGTGACGTTCAGCGCTTGGGGCGCTGATAGGGCTACTGCCTTACTTTTTTATCAATCCTTTGTTCGTTCGAAGCTTGACTACGGATGCGAGTTTTATGCAGACGCATCTGAGCATATATTGAGGAAAGTAGACCTGATCCACCACACCAGTATCTTCCTTGTGACTGGTGTCTTCTGCAGTCCCCCATTGAGAGCTCACTTGTCGATGCCTGGGAGATGCCACCCACTCTGCACCGTCTGCAGTGCATTATGGGCCTGGATGTGTGAACCTGGTGCCTCCCTCAGTCGCCAATGGCTCTCACTGCTGATAGACTCCTTTTGGGTTTAGGGCTAGGAAACTCCTTTAAGATTTTTGTATAGCTCTCAAGCCAGTGGCGCTTCTAGTTCTGCCCAGGATGCCACCCTGGAAGGCACCACCTGTGACTATTTGTTGCCATACCTCTGCTTCCATAGTGCTGGCAGTATTGCATTTGTCTTTTTTATAACACACTTTGTGTCATGCTGGATCCATGCCATTGTATATGGATGGCTGCAAGTTTAAGGAGGGTTTTTTTTTCAACTCTGAATCTCCTCCATTTAAATCGGCGCAGCTCTATCAGGTGCTGTGTCTATCTTTACGGTTGAGCTGGTTGCAATACACAACTCAGTACAGGAGATAACAAATCATGCCATTATTAGTGGCATGACTGGATTGTGATCTTTAGCAATTTACAAAGCACCCTGAGTGCTCTCTGGGTTTTGGAATTTCTATGCCCCCTGGTTCGCAACAGTTGCTACAAGCTAGGTGGATATAAAGATTATCTTCTGCTGGGTTCCTCGACCAGCGCTTGGTTCTTTTCTCACACCAACTACATGGCAAGAATTTTTCAAGTTTATTAGATAAACTGGACAAATTCTGACTTAAGTGAGAGATTGTCCATAAAGGACAGTCCACATCTATTTAACATGAAAAATTAAATTTTAGTCAAAAAGAAAAACATTGTTAAAATAGATAAAAAAATAAAATTTAAGTATTCCTGGGAGTGACTACTAGATGGCTCTGTCCGCTTGTTATTAACCTCTATCTTTGAGTATCAAGCAGTCTTGTGTTGTCCTGCAATTCTCGCTGATATTTTAGTCATTAGTGATCTTTCATCCTTATATTATTTTAAAATCATGGCTTTAAGAGAAACTAATAAACCAAAGAAATATGTGACCCAATCTGTGAACCAGTTACTTGAACTTAATAGGAAGTTAGAGGCTGATGCGTGGGTGGTGAAAGTGTTTATACTCCCAGTATCATTTACGTACCAACGATACCTATCATCATTTAAACCGGACATTTGACTAAAATGGACAGTCTAATGAAGGTAGACTGTACTTGAAATGTGGTAGAAGTATATAACTTTAATTTCCTAACTTGCTGTAATATTTTTTTTAAATGTCAAAGTAAAAGAATCATTTTAAGAATCAGAAATCATGGTACAATTTCCTCTTTTTCATTGCTGAAAAAAAGGTTGATTCTTCCGATTAATCATCCCACCACACATTAAGAATACTTGATAGAATCTGTCATCTGTGAAAAGCTGTATTAACCTATATTAATTTAAGGGTGAAAATGGCAATTTAATTGATAATAATAATGCAGCAGCTGAATTTGAATAGCCGAGAAAATGTCTTACTCTTTCAGGTACCGTTCAGGCTTAATTTCCGTTATATAGTATTTAATGAGAGAAAGACATCTTTAATAATTGTACTTTTATTTAGAGCAGGTTAAATTATTAATATAAAATGGCTGACATCAAAGGCTTAACTGATGAAGAAGCAAATAACTGCATCAAACCAGCAGATCCATCAACAAAGGTTAGTTTTTTATATTTCTCAAACTATGAATGAGTAAAGTAATTGCCTAGTAAAGAAAGCATTAGAAAATATAGTGAAAAGAGAGGTTGAGAATTATACCAACTGATTTAACTGGTCCTACTAACTCATATCCTTGAACTTATATAGAAACTAATACCACAATTTTATTGTACAAACTGAAAATATTTTTGTGATCTAAGTTCAATTGCAAGTGAAAGCTGTTTTTTAAGAAAATGACTTATTTTTAATCAAGTACAGCTGAAGTGAGATGTTTTTTAAGAGAATGACTTATTTTTAATCAAGTACAGCTGAAGTGAGATGTTTTTTAAGAGAATGACGTATTTTCATAGGTGGGCGCGATAATGAAAAAATGTATCACAATAACCGATAAATCGTTAACTGGCTATAAATTTATCTCCCGATAAGGTGATAACCGATAAATCCAAAATTATAATACAATATTGATTATGGACTATATATAGCGTTATTTTATAATATAATAGTAAAAATATTTGAATACTGTTCTTTAGTTTCTTACCTGGTGAGGCTCTCATTCATCTCCTCATAGGTTTTGAGGATCCTCCTCCCAGCTCGGACCTACCTATTTCTGCCTCCAAGGCACGTGCGGCTCACCCCTGTCCTAAACTAGAACCAAAAACTAAAATCAATTATCGCTAGTTTGGAACCAAAACTATCGGTGATACCACTGAATTCATAATGCAGAAAAAAAATATTGGGTAACCCGATATCGTTAACGCAATAACGCCCACCTATACTTATTTTTGCTCACAAGTAGAGCTGAAGTGAAAGCTGTTTTTTAAGAGAATGACTTTTTTTTTTTATTACAAGTAGAGCTGAAGTGAAAGCTCTTTTTTAATAGAATGACTTATTTTTTATCACAAGTACAGCTGTACAAAGTTTGACTTTTTCATGCTTGTGTGTGGAAATTGGCATACCACTTTTTGTGGTTGTCTACCATGGTATTAATTTTGTTAAGAGTATGTGCCTGTGTACTATTTTGAAGGCTTTACAGTCCTGTATAGTGGTGTAGGTTTAATTAAAGCCTTGTACTACCTGGGTTATCTTTGCAAGTAGTGTTTAGTGCATTGAGCAGAATCAATGTAGTGCTGTGATCGATAGAGATATTTTGAGGTGGTGCAGGTATGTAGAATGCATAGACAGAAAGGGGAGTCAAAATGTTCATGATAGGATCTCTATGTTGCCCCATCTGTCTTTTACTCATGGACATGATCCCCCAATCAGATATGTCAGGGTGATATGTATGCAGCAGGATATTGGGTGAAGTGGTCACGACTCTTTCTACAAGTTGGGTTGAGGTGGCAAAGTTGACGGCTTTAATATAGTTTATATTTGATGTTATTTTAATGTTTCTTTGTAGGGTTGGTTTTTCTGCCATGTAATGTAGTGTGTGCTCTGATTTAATGGAGGCTACAGCTAGTATTTGAGTGTGTCAAGGAGGTCCTTGCCCTTCTGGGTTTGTTTATGGGTGTAGTAGCTGTGCATCCTGTGGTTATTTTTATGGTTTTGTATGGTCTGAAAAGTGTTGAAGAAGCTTTGAGACCTGTTAGCGACACAAGCAGGTTTGCTTAGTCCATTTCTGACACGCTGTTTCAATATCATTAATTTATTGTATGTTATGCCAAGTATTTTAGATGTGTGGTATGTCATATTTATTGTTAGATGAGGATTGAATTGGTTTTCCCTTCTATCACTGGTGAGGAAGGGGTAGTGGTGAATTTAGTTGGGGCTATTTTGACTCTGGTGAACCAGAAATGAATAACTGTCTTTGTTTTGGTGTGTGCATATGAGTTATGTCATCTATGTATGAAGCTGGGTTTTTCTGTTGGGAGGTTTGCCATACATGTAGATGTTGAAGAATGTAGTGAAGATTTTGATGTTGGATGTTTGGCCAGCAGTCACATAAAGGAATTGGCTAGCCATCTTTTTGTGTTGTTCATGTTGGTGTTGTATATTTTGTTAGTGAGGTTGTGGCAGGGGATGTTACCAATTGCTTTGCTGATGTCTGGCATTGGGATTCCTGATTGATTTGATTTAGAATGTGTGTATGACTTTGAAGGGGATACATAGCAGAGTGATGGAATGATATGAAGAGGGTAATGTAGGGTCTTAGTTCAGTTAGGTATTGACGATTGTGCCATGCTTCCAGGTGTTGGGTATTGCATTGTTTGGGCACCTGTAGTTTGCAATGTTGGTGAATGGTTTTATTTCCATGTAGTCTGAGGTGTATGTTACGAACGTTGGTTGTGGATGATGTGATTCTTCTAAGACTTTGTAAAAAGGTGTGTAGTCTGGGTTGGTAGGGAAGAGTTGTTTATGTCGGATGGGTGTTTAAGTGGCTCTTGTGGAAACAGTGCTTGATGATGTTTTCTTGTTTGTTTGAAGGTGTGGTGTCTTGTAGAGAGATTGTGTAGTATTGCTGTTGGATTGTGATACTATTTATAGTTTGCTGGTATTTGTTCTGTGGTCAAATGTTTTGAGTTTTTCCAGTTGTGTTTTCTGTAGTTTTTTTTTTTTTTGTTTATTTGCTTGTTTAGAACTTGAATTTGGTAAGCTGTATGGGAGATGTTGGGGAGTTGTTTTAGTGTTGCATTGTCTGAAGGCTTTTTATCATTAAATTAGGAAGAGAGGGGTCTGTTGCCCCAGGTATGTTTATTATCTGTATTTTATTTTTATTGAAAGTGTATACAGCAGTATTAATATGTTAAGTGTACTGTTTAGCATTTTGAAGTGTTGTTCTGTGTCCTTTGTGTTTGTATCTCTGTGACCAACTGGTTTTATTTCTCTGTTGCGATGTTGTTCAGTAGGGTGTCATATCCCAGGGATTTTACCACTTTCCAGAATGTTGTGGAGATGTAAGCTGTTAGAGGGTTTGATAGACGGTGTTAGTATGAAACTGGTTGTTCACTAGGGTGAGGTGTGTCTGTAACTGGTTGTCATGCCCTCTTTTAGCATAGTGGACATAACATAGCAATGCCCTGCATGAAGTTGCTGCCCAGAAATAGGTTGGGTTTTGGTGGTGATATAGTGGAGCAAGTTGAAGATTTGCTTTGAGAAACACAGCCATTATGATGAAGGGTAAAAAAAGAGAGTTAATTTAGTCCAGTGCCCTTAAACTTGGGTGATACCACCCACTCCCTCTGTAGCGGGCCGAAAAAATTTAGACTAACCCCAATCGATCCACCCTGCTCCCTACACTAATCCAGACGTGAGAAATTGAAGGAGAATGAAACGGATTGTATGTACAGTCCTTTACTAACAAAAAAATACAATATTTACAAAAAAATATGGGTAAATATGCACAAAATATCTACAATAGAGAGGGGCGATTATATTGGACATCTCCTTATTTTTCACCCCAAAAAATACAAAAAGAAAATCCTATATATATGAATACTATTAATCGATCCTAAGAAACATAAAAAATCAAACAACCAAAAAAATCCTGACTACAACAGTCAATATATAAATAACAAACAAGGCCTCACTTGGTACAAAGAGGATGAGGAGATGTCCAGCCACCTGCCACTCGAGCGAGCAAAATGCCTAGGACTTACAACAAGTGTGGCGCCTCAGCGCTTGATGGAAGATAATGACCTTAAAAAGCTTGCGTGGCTATTATAAGCCCTCCTTCATTAAGCTATACTATTGGCCTTTATTTATTAACAATAATATATAGCTTTCCAGGATATAACGCTTTGTTTGTAATATAAGGATATACGAAACTAAGTCCTATCTTTCCAGAATATGGCGCCTGGAAAGAAAGAAAAAACCATGGTAATCATTTTTATACATAAAATAAACAAAAAACAACAAACCCATTCCCATTCAGACACACACACATTTTTACAGAGGAAGGGATAGGGTACTGAGAAAAGGGGTGGGAGAATGGCCCTTTTACACATACTCACATTCGCTCCTCCATACCCCTCCTTCCTTAGGCCATTCGACCAGTCACTCATAAAACCCCTTCAATCACTCTTCACGGTACCACTTGTGCTCAATCGCACCCTTCTGCACCCATTCACACTCTTCTACTGGTCCCTGGCTATGCGTAGCAATTAGTCGGGGTTGTTCGTCAGTCGTCCTGTCAGTCTCATCGTCACTATTGATCATCTCATCAACCATACTCTTAGCCCTCATTACAAGTTCTCCCATCTCACGACAGAATTCTTTCATACTCTTCCGTTCAGAACCTTCACTCTTCATACCCCCATTCATCAGCTCCTCACTCACAGCTCTCATCCAACTCAAGGTACATTCTTGCGAAACAGACAGGTCACTCACATTCCCTGTATTCTCAACAGGCATACCAGAAACCCCTTCGACTGGTTCCCACCAGAAACCTGAAAAATCAGCCACTTCATCATTCACTACATCAAACTCATCCCTACTATTACCATTCGTAAAACCTGAAAAATCAGCCACACTAGGTTCGTTCTGCCCAAATACACTATCATTCATACTGTTCCCAAAACCAGAAAAATCAGGCACAGGCAACTCACTCACTCTTCTACTTATACCAGCCAAATCACTCACCTGTTTACGCAAAAACTCAATCTCCCTTTCAAGATCCTCCATACCAGAAACACTCTGCTCAGACTTACTTTCATTTGTACTTGCATTCTTCCTTTCACTCTTCTTTGTACGCTTTCTACTCCTCGAGACTAAGACTAGCTCTTTCCCAGACAGATCCATACTATCACATTCAATCTCATCATCATGCACTTTACCTCTCTCTCTACACAGTCTATACACCGGATGGCTCACCAGGTAGTCAGGAGGTTCTCTCCATCTCCTTAACTGACTCTGATGAGCCCGCACTCTCTCAGTCATACCATCATTCAAACTCTCCAAAACATATGTCACTCCATTTTCCCAAACTCTCACAACTCTATAAGGTCCATCAAACTTCTCACTCATCTTTGATACATTCAACCTACCCTTCACTTCTTTCACCTTCAATACTTTTGTACCTAATTCAAATGAACGGAACCTTTCATGCGCCTCACGCCATACACTCTGCTCACTTTCACTCAAACGAAACCTATCTTTCACTCGCCTTTCAAAATTCATCACAAACTGACATGGGGACATTCCAGTTGCACTATGCACAGTTGAATTATACCCCCACAACACTCTCCCCAGACACACATCCCAGTCATTCACTGTCGTACTCATCATTCTCAACATCTCACACAAGGTTCTTATAGTCCGTTCAGCCAATCCATTTGAAGACGGTACATACAGAGTTGTTCTCACATGCTCCACACCATTCTCTCTCAACATTTGCTCAAACACTTCCCCTACAAATTCAGGCCCATTATCACTCAGACATCTTCTAGGCTTCCATACACACATAGGAAAAAACAACTGCTCAACCACACGCGCAACAGTCACACTCCTTTTATCTCTCACAGGCGCTGCATACACAAATTTACTTTTATGATCAACCATCACAACCATACCAACATTCCTAGCACTCGTACGCGGCAAAGACACACAATCAATCACTACCAATTCAAACGGTTCTTTCGCATCAACTTTCAACATCGGTGGTTTCACTTGCACACCTTGCACCTTTCGCTTCTGACACCTTTCACACGTAGTTGCAACATCATTCACAACAGTTCTCAGAAACGGGTGGAACACACGCTCCTTCATACACTCCCACAGCTTAAACTTACCCATATGCCCATAATTATCATGCACAATCTTCACCAGACCAATCATACCAACTAAGGACATCACAGGTACATAGATATCATCACCACCCTTCACATGCCTCACAAAATATACAACATCCATACAAACAACAAAATCCTTAGCATACCTTTTAAAATCACTTAAACACTCTGGCTATTCATTCAAATCAACACGCATCATTACACACCTCTTCAACTCACTAACAAAAGGACACATCTCTTGCATCTCTAGAATATCATCATCACTTAAAATCTCATTCTCATCATCCATGACCAACTCAATCATGCCACAAAATTTGACAACATTCTTTGCACACTCATTCAACCTCATCACCTCACATTCACCTTTCATAAGACAATCCTTATCAGCATCCAAAGACAAATCATTCAATCTCATAAAGTCTACACCAAGCAAGAAACAACATGGCATTTGCTCATCCTTCAGAATCACAAAGTCATGCTTCACATTCACACCATTACCCAAACTCACTTTCAGACTAACCTGTTCCCATGCCACTATCATGCCATTCCCTAATCCACTTATCCGTAACTTCACAGGTTTATGCTCGCAACATTTAAACTCATCATACTTACTCAGAATCCTCTCATTCACTAAAGACACCTGCGCTCCAGTATCAATCAAACCACAGAACAACCTTTCACCAACTTTCACACTCTCGCTTCCATCATATCAGGTCCACCATGTTCGCAATAAACCGAAGGAACAAGCACACCAACATCAGCACTGATATCCACACTGTCATTAACTCCCATATCATCACTGTAGTGCACACAGCTCAAACATTGCAGATGTACCACATTAGGATTCAAACCCTTCATCTTCTCATCCTTGTACACAATCGGCCTCTCACCACCAAAGTGCACATAAACAATCACTCCATACAAACGACTCACTACAATCAACACTTCCTGAAATGGCGGGACCCCTTGCATACACATCGCTCTCAATTCTTTCATGAAGTTCCGCACCTTTGCCATACCAATGCTTTCAGGCTTCCTACACACTTCATTCATTACCTCCTTCCTTAAATCATCCACACTATCGGGCACTCTCACGTCTACTCCATCACTCTTTAAATCTTGCAAACCATTCCATACACTCTCAAACAAGGAATCACCACCACCCTTACTCTCTTTTCCATTCATAATCCCTTTCGGCAAATACTCAGGATCACTCACTCCACACACATTTTCATCATTCATACCAGGATACCTTGACATCAAATCAGCCACTCCATTCCGTTCACCAGGCACATACTCAATCACATAGTCAAAGTCACTCAAATCTTCCAAAGTCCTTGCAATCCTACTATCAGCCCACTTCATACGCTGCAGATACACAAGAGGTTGATGATCTGTTTTGATCACAAACCTCACACCATACAAAAACAGACGCAACACTTTCAAACAATATCTTATCGCAGCCAGCTCTCGTTCCACAGTCGAATACTTTCGTTCTGCAACATTCATAGCCTTGGATACATACCCAATTATTCGCCTGACATTCTCTCCATTCAAACGCTGCTCTTGCATCAGAAAACCTCCCATACAATACCCACTCGCATCTGTATACAGTTCAAGCATTTTAGCATTTACACTATAATCTGGGTAAGCCAATTCAACATCTTCAGCCGCTGCCTCTTTCAGTCTCTCATATGCCTCATTCATCTTATCATTCCACTTGACAACCATACTACCTTTCTTGCCCATCCACTCAGTCAGAGGCTTACTCACACCAGAACAATCACGTATAAACTTTCGCTGAAACTCAATCAAACCCAAAAACGACTTCAGTTGCTTCACAGTCACCGGTTTAGGAAACATTCGCACCTTCTCAACATACTTTGGTGATTTTCGCAACCCATTCTCACTCACCATATGCCCAAGGAATTCCACTTCTTTCGCAAACCATTCACACTTCTCCACTTTCACCTTCACACCAACACTCTCCAATGTTCTCAACACATCATTCACAAATCTCATATGCTCCTCAAAATTCTCAGTCATAATCAAAATATCATCTATAAACGCAATCACATTCTTACTCGCAAACTTACTCAACACAACATTCATTGCCCGCTGGAAGGCTCCGGGAGCATTAGCCAACCCAAAGCTGAGGTTCCGGAACTGGTAATGCCTCTTTGAGGAAGAGAAGGCAGTTACTGGCCGGCTCTCCTCAGCAATGGGCATCTGGTAATACCCCCGTACCAGATCCAGCTTCGTAAACCACTCCATCCCATGCATACTATACACACACTCAGATACCACACACATCGGAAACCTTTCTTTCACAGTCCTTTCATTCACCTTTCGATAATCCACACACAGACGCAATCTTCCATCCGGCTTACGTACAGGTACAATTGGACTATTCCATGCACTCTCGCTCTCTTCAATCACCCCCAATTGCTCCAATTCCAAACACTGCTCAATCTCATCAGCAACCGGACGTGGGAAATGCCTCGGCCGCTGATAGATTGGGGAGTCCTCCTTCAGGACAATCTTGAATTCCGGGAGCTTTGCAACCCCAAAATCCAGATCACCCTTACTGAGGGCTCCCTTTTGCTCAAATATCATTCGATACACATCCTCCCTTTCATACTCAGTCAAACATCCATCCAATTTCACCATGTCCTTCACCTCATTATACATCCATTCGCATGTCTTTTCATTCGCAACATTCACCCTGATATCCGTACTATCATCCATACCTACCTCATTGACAGTGGAGAGGTGGCCCAGTACATCTCCGACTTGGATTCCCCTCACCTGCCCTTTCACACTGGGGTCCGCCTGCACACATACAAAAGGATCATTCATTCTCATCAAGCCATCAAACACACAAGCAACACGCCTTACCTTATAACACGCATCCTTTCCATCCAATATCATAGTGTTCTCACTCACATTCAAACTAACATCCTTACTCCAACTCACTCTAACAGACACCCTTTCACCCTTCACAAGCCTTGCATTCTCCATAACAGTCACCTCAATACCAGTAAACACACTCCTCAAAACGCTACCATCTTTCCCTACATACAACTTATACACCCCATTTTTACCAATCTTTCTCTCAATCTGATCACTCGCAGGATGCACAACCATACGATTCATTTTCATAAAATCATACCCCAAAATCACACCATACTCACTACTCACCTTATCAATCACAGAAAATTCACATTCATTCATCATCATACCATGCATTCGAACAGCTGACCTTATCATTCCAATCACAGGCACTCTCCTATTACCAATACCTACCAAACTACCCTTGCACTCAGACAGGAGGGCTTTCTTGCTAACCTTGTCATACACATCTTTATACACCAAGCTCGCCTTGCATCCAGAATCTATTAAAGCCAAACACTCAATTCCATTCAATTCCACCTTCACACTCAGACACTCATACTTCTTACCAGACAGCACTTTCACACTAGACAGACTTACCAACACATTACTCACACTCATGCACCCAGAGGATACTTCAGCAGGTACCCTCTTACCATTCAGTTTCCCGCTTCAGACTTTCCATTCACACCTTGCGCTCTCAGTCTAATCCAACACTTTTCACTCGAATGTCCTTCCATCGCACAATAGCTACATACATTCCTCTGGTCACGACACATCCTTGCATAATGACCAGCCTTTCCACAATTACCACATGCATATTTCATACTTTGCCCACCAGTTGCTCCACCATTCAACCTCGGACAATCTTTCTTCAAATGGCCTATTTCTTTACACTCGAAGCACTCTTTCACACTTTCCTGGCAATCCTTTATCATATGCCCTTTCTTACCACACCCAAAACATGCACCAGATGTCCACCTACATTCTGCCAACATATGACCTTTCCTTCCACACCGACGACATTCCACAATCTTTCTCCCACTATTCGGTCTCTCGTTTGCTGGGACATACCTCGGCTTCTCTCTCATATATCCGTTCCCACACTTGAAATTCATCTGCCCCCTTCCATTCAACCACCCTCCATTTGCCCATCCATTCTGCCGGCCCAGGAAGTTTGACATCACTCCAGCTGGTGCAGCCTTCAGGGCATCCCTGTAGCTGACAAACTGCTGGGGTGGATGAAAGCTCCTGGGCTTCTTACCTCCAACATTCACACTGTACCATCCATCCTCTTCTAGATCGCTTTCATCATCAAATCGTCCATCTTCTAACAGTTCCAACACATCCTCCCACATCAACCGTTCACCTGTCAGTCTCACTCTCTCCTTTCTCTTTCCACTCAGCCATTCACTCACCTTTCGCGGGATCGTGTCCAAAAACTTCCTCATCAGTGGTTTACATTCATTTACATCATCATCACCATACCTCGTTCTTGCCATACTCTCAAGCCTATGTGCATACATATTCACACTTTCACTCTTCCCCATTCGAGCCTTCTCAAATTCATTCACCCTTTTATACTTCACACTCTCTTTCATTCGTTTCACCTGCCCAATCAATCTCTTCTTCACTACATCGTACTTTGGCTCCCCCACACTTGGGATCACACGGAAAAACTCCAATACTTTTCCCTCCAAACATTCCCCCAAAACATTCATCCAGTATCCCTTATTCTCCGGGTACTTGAGCTTACAATAATGCTCAAATTCCCCGAAGAATTCTTCCATACTTTTCCCACCATGTAACCTAAATCGATCTATCTTTGGCACTTCCCTTATCAAAATACCTTTCCCCACATTCACTTCACTCTCCGAAGAGCTACTCTCGGTCTCACTCATTCCAATCATACCATCACTCTCTCCTTCATCCGAGTATAATGAGTCCACACTCTTGCCTCTTACCTTCCTATCCTTCCCCTTTGCACCACTCTTCCTTCTCTTGCGTTCAACTCTCTTCCATTCTCCGTCCTTCCTACCACTCACGGTATCTTCTTTAGACTCAATCCTACTGCCATCCATTCCTTTTAGCGGAGTCCCTTCAGTAAGAGCAGGGGTCAAGGTTGTAGGTCCTGTGGCTGATCCAGCCCCTGTCATCATGTTATACAGGTCCTGCATCCGTCGCTCCGTCTGATCCTGTCGGTCTCCCATTTCCTTCTTCATCCTATCAGTCTTTTCATTCATCCCTTTTATTTTATTCTCCATTCCCTCCATCATTCTCCGCAACATTTCACACTCCTCTTCTTTCTTTCTCAACTCCAGTCTCAATCGCACTACTTCTTCATTCAATGTTTCCGCTACAGCCATTGTTCCCAAGTTAGTAAAAAGTTAGGAGGAGGGAAAAATCAATCAAACTACTTGTCACGCTAATTGGGTATGGACTGCAATACAATCCCGTCACGCTCCCGGTTTCGAAGTCTCACGTCCCTATTCGGGCGGCAAATGTAGCGGGCCAAAAAAATTTAGACTAACCCCAATCGATCCAACCCGCTCCCTACACTAATCCGGACGTGAGAAATCGAAGGAGAATGAAACAGATTGTATGTACAGTCCTTTACTAACAAAAAAATACAATATTTACAAAAAAATATGGGTAAAATATGCACAAAATATCTACAATAGAGAGGGGCGATTATATTGGACATCTCCTTATTTTTCACCCAAAAAAATACAAAAAGAAAATCCTATATATATGAATACTATTAATCGATCCTAAGAAACATAAAAAATCAAACAACCAAAAAAATCCTGACTACAACAGTCAATATATAAATAACAAACAAGGCCTCACTTGGTACAAAGAGGATGGGGAGATGTCCAGCCACCTGCCACTCGAGCGAGCAAAATGCCTAGGACTTACAACAAGTGTGGCGCCTCAGCGCTTGATGGAAGATAATGACCTTAAAAAGCTTGCATGGCTATTATAAGCCCTCCTTCATTAAGCTATACTATTGGCCTTTATTTATTAACAATAATATATAGCTTTCCAGGATATAACTCTTTGTTTGTAATATAAGGATATACGAAACTAAGTCCTATCTTTCCAGAATATGGCGCCTGGAAAGAAAGAAAAAAACCATGGTAATCATTTTTATACATAAAATAAACAAAAAACAACAAACCCATTCCCATTCAGACACACACACATTTTTACAGAGGAAGGGATAGGGTACTGAGAAAAGGGGTGGGAGAATGGCCCTTTTACACACACTCACATTCACTCCACCACACCTCGGTGTTTTGAGCTTCCGGGTGGGCGGTACGAAAAAGTATGAGATTAAGTAAAATTAAATACATTTATAATTTTATAAGGTAAATTCCTATATTATGGCGGTGTTGTTAATACAAAGTTTACATAGTTGATATATATATCATTTGAAATTATAATATATGTATTGTGACATACATATATTTTTGTTGTTTGTAAGATTGTTAATTTTGTGGGTGGTTGACTAATTTCATTTGCATAAAAATAGTAAAAGTGGGCGGTGGGCAAAAAAGGTTGAGTGGCACTGATTTAGTCCATAGTGATGAAAAGAAAATATAACTATCCATTTAGTATTATATATAAAGAATGGAAGTTACTTTTAAGATAATTATTTAGGAAGAGGGAAGTTGTATGTGTAATATATTAAAGGAGTGAGTGGTTAAGTTATAAGTAGCAAAAAGCTCTTCTGCTTAGGGCAAACCACTAATAGATTATGAAAATTTGGTATAAACACAGTAGTGATGAACATGTGATGTGATAATTACCTTTTTTTGTGTGCGTTAGCAGTAGAAATGGTGAATATTATTTTTTTATTTGTATTAGTAGTTTGGGCCCTGATTGTGATTATTTTCTGAGTCATTTTGCTTTGTAATTATATTGCCTTTCTGTTTTGGAAATTAAAAAAAAATATAAGCCAGTTTGTATTATCTTGTGTCCTCGGTACTCAAGAGGGGTTTGTTTCCTCCCAACTATGGCTTGTTGGACCTTCTGGAGTATGCTGGCCTCCATTCTATTTAACTTTTGTTCTTTTGGCACTAGGTGTATGCTCTGGCAGCGGGAAGGAAACAGGCTTCCCACTGATGCTGGATCATGCTCATTTTGGTCCTGGGTGCTGTTGTTTTTGTGGTTGAGTTCGTGTTGGGTTCTTTGTTATTGTTGTAGTCTTTTTATTGGGGATGTATACCCTTGGTAGCAGTCACCACATTAGCATTATTAAGGGAGGATAATGCAGTATTTTGATCTAGCTAAATCCTATCCATTTTTCAGGATTTCATCTTCCAACAAACAATGTACCGAATTTGTGATCCAAAAATTTCATTAGATTTTTATTCAAGAGTCCTTGGCATGAAGCTTCTAACCAAATTAGATTTTCCTGAAATGAAATTTTCCCTCTACTTTATGGGCTATGAAGAAGATAGTGATATTCCAAAAGACAAAACTGAGAGAGTGAAGTGGTGCTTCTCCCGAAAGGCAACTATTGAATTAACTCAGTAAGTATTGAAAGCATTTGTCCTGCCTTAGTGTATTCACTCATTTTGGTCTCTGGATAGTTTCATTGTAGATACTCATATTAGTTCAAGTAAGATATAGTTTATTCTGACACCAGTAATTCTGGGATTAGGAATTTATGGTTCTTTGACTTTTATGAAGGGCCAATGGTGTGAAATAAACTACTAGGTGGTTTGGTGGCTTCATAGGCACTGAGAGATTGGAAGAGGGTGCTTTTGGGGGTATAAAGGCATACTGAACCCTCATTAGGGGTGGTAAATTGATGAACCATAAAGGTTTCGGTATGTACAACAAGCACCGAGGTGTTTCCTTCTGCATTATGCTCCTACAAGTCTCCTGATATTAATGCCCTCACTAACCTTCATTTTTCTAATAAAAACATCTGACAGCACCTTTTATCCAATTTCAGTTTTAACACATACATGCAGAAGCAATGTCAGCAGCACATGTCTAGTGTTTGTAGAGAAGTTCCTCCTTTGTCATAGCCAGTATTCCACACCATCACTTAGCTAAGACCCACCACCCCAATATTATTATCTTGTAATTTCAGTAATTGGGGAACTGAAAGTGAATCTGACTTTCCTGGTTATCACAATGGCAACGGTGAACACAAAGGATTTGGTAAGTATGGCATGAAGAGTACAGAGTTCTCACTGTTTTTTAATTGAACCCACTAACTGGAAGGATTGTTTATGATTGGCTCCTTCATAACCTTGTTATGACTCAAATAAACCTCCAATATTATACCAGACCTCTCTGCAAGGGGTGGTTGCATGTTCCAGCGCTTAGGAGAGGTGGGCCACCCCCGATGGTGGAGTTTGCTTCTTTTGTTTTGGTTTGGTCTTGTTTTATTTTTTAATCTAACCTAGCATTAGACTGTAACATGATTATGGCTATATGTGCCCTTGTAAGTAGTTGCCAGATAGGCCTTAAAAAAATTGTTCCATGTGGACTTGGCACTTGGGGGAGTGCCACCCTCAGCCCAAGTGCCTCCACTAGTCAAACTAGTCTCCAACTACCTGGTATTTATTCCTTCTAGGCAGCTCCCTTTTACCCTTATTTTGTTTTGTTTCTGCCCCGGGAGAGCCAGCTACAACTTGTATCTGAAGACCTCGCGTATCAACTCATTAGCCAGGCCTGGGGTTGCTAGTGCTTTCTTTACTTTGTGGCCTCCTGAGGGGGGGGGGGGTCTCTCTAGTCAAACCCAGCAGTACTCATGAATGCCACCACAGTGAGCGGTCAACTTGAAGTTTCTGGAGTCTGGTGACATAATAGTAGGCTGCTCTGAGGTGTTTGAAGGAAGGACAGGTGAGGATCAGATGAGTGGTAGTTGCAGCAGGGGCACTGGGGCAGGGTGGATTTGAGGTGGGACGCATTGAAATAGGTCATTGTATACCCACTGTCAGAGTGCTAGTGCATCCTCCCATGCCTTTTAAGCACCCTTTACACCGACTCCTTTTCAATGGAACCTTTTCATGCCCTTTGGCCCTCTTCAATCATGACCCAGTGATGATGATGATGATGATGATTCTGATCAACTATACAATCTGGATCTCTGTGATGATGAAGGAGGGAAGGGTCTTTTTACCCATCCCAGCAGACTGATGCAATCTGCTTGCAACCCACTATTCCCAAACCAGCCAATTACCCACCAGCTGCATGCAACATTCAAAAAATCATAAAAAAGTAAGTGAATTACACACAATCACCTTCCATGCACTGCACTCAGCCTCACATATTATAAACTTGCAAGCTCAAGTCCCTGAGCACATCTCAGCCATCCACTTTAAATATCTTCAACAACTCCTGGTTACGTTAGGTTCAAATAACCTGACCTAACTTAGCCACTCCTTGTTATACAGCTGCCCCCCACCCCCATTTGCAAACTTGCATACGCTGTTCCTATCCTTACTCGCAAGTGAATGCCATGTGTGGCATGTGGCCAACATCTTGAGGATTGTGTGCCCTCCCACCCCTAATGCCAGCTTGCCCTTCTGACCCCAATGCTTGTAGGAAAGTCTGTATCTATATGTCTTCCATACATTTACGCTTTGTCTAGCTTCACTTTATATCCTGATCTACCCATACAAACTGTCTGTATGATATGCCATCATTGGTATTGCTCTTTTAAATTTGTTGGGTAAAATAGGCAACTTTGTTGCAGCTGACATTTGAAAGAATTGCTTGCTCTCCTAAGTCCATTGCCCATCCATAGATGCATCTATCTTCACCACTTTGTTAACAGATCTTTAAAAATTTTCTCCCCGTAAGGGGCGCGGCGATTTGCCATCCTGGCCGCCGTGCTGACGGGATCCAGCGCTCCGTCCGGTGAATTTCGTCGGGCTAGGGCTAGGTTCCGGTATATTTCGAAGCACGCCCGCCGCTCTTCTTGGCGGGCATACGTGTCTTCACTTAACGGGAAGACCCCTTTAGCTGAGGTGTGGAAGCCAGTCAAAAGGATTCGGGGCAAGTTCTCGCAGGACCCCCCTCCCATTCTCCAGGAGAATGGGACCGCAATCTCGGACCCCGCGTCCGTGGCGGAATCCTTAGCGACCGCTTTTTCCGCATTCTCTAGCCGTGATGCTGCTCCGCCAGCATTCAATGCACGTCGTGATGTCGCGGAAGGCCGCCGGCTGGACTTTACCTCCAGAGGCGGAGAACCCTTCAACGACAAGTTTACTGTGAGTGAGTTGCGTTCCGCTCTCGCTTCGTGCGCGGACACCGCCCATGGTCCGGACGATGTCCCGTACGCCATGCTTCGACACCTGGGTGAGCGAGGCATGGCCTTTCTGTTAGATTTGTTCAACAGGATCTGGGTGGAGGGTCTTCTCCCAGACTCCTGGCGAATCGCTACTGTGCTCGCCTTTCGCAAGCCTGGAAGAGATCACTCTACTCCGACCGGTTTCCGCCCAATCTCTCTAACCTCTTGCGTGTGCAAGTCGATGGAGAAATTGGTAAATGTTAGATTAGCCTATTTCCTGGACAGCGGAGGCCATCTGTCTTCTGCACAGTGCGGCTTCCATAAGTTCCACTCCACTACGGATGCTCTGCTCCGACTGGAAAATGCCGTCTGCGAGGCTTTCCTTCGTAGACAGCACTACGCCACGGTGTTTTTTTGATTTGGAGAAGGCCTATGATACCGCATGGCGATACGGTATCATGGAGACTCCCCCGTAAGGGGCGCGGTGATTTGCCATCCTGGCCGCCGTGCTGACGGGATCCAGCGCTCCGTCCGGCCCCAGCTTAGCCTCTCTTCCTTCCTTCAGATAGCCCGATTTCTCCCCTACCTCGTCGCTTTTCATACAACCTCTCCCACAACTTTCTCTGGTCAGCCTCTAATTTCACAGGGTAGAATGCTGACCTTCTTCTCAAGCCAACCACCCCGGCTCGGGGCTGGGGGGGGAGGGGACATTGTTCCCTAACCCCTCAGCTCCGGTTCGGGATGGGTTTTTTTTAACAACCTGCTTCATCCCCACCCATACCTTCCTCACATCCCTTTTCCTCTCCTCTTCACAACCTATATTTTTTACGCTGTGTTCAAGGTGGAGCCGCCATGCCGAAGGACTGCCAGGCCACCAGGCGGGAGGGGTGGTCCCGAATGGCGGCGCCTGGCTCTG
Source organism: Ceratothoa steindachneri (assembly GCA_963969495.1). Taxonomy (NCBI): domain Eukaryota; kingdom Metazoa; phylum Arthropoda; class Malacostraca; order Isopoda; family Cymothoidae; genus Ceratothoa; species Ceratothoa steindachneri. Next base: position 35,153,830 of record OZ018331.1, on the reverse strand, counting down.
CCGGGCTTTTAAGCACCTCTCGCAGTGCGGGCAACTGCGAGAGGTGATGAGCTATTGCGTCCCGTATTAAAAAGAGGGTCACCATGCCCATGTATGACAAAAAAAACAAAAAACCCAACCCCCAACTTCCCCAAGAAAATCAACGGAGCCGCCCTCGGGCAGCTCCACCGAGAAAATGGAGGTCCCCATCCTTGTGCTTGCGCAAGGGACCCTCCATAATTCTTTAACCGGAGAGGAGGCTTACTCCTCTCCTACGCCTACGGGTGTAGGGGTCTCCCCCTCACCCCCTTCTCTGGAGTTGCTTTCGGGCACCTCCCTATCTCCAGCGGCAGTCCCTCCTTTGCTTTCTAAGGGGACTGCCAAGAAATCCAGCAGGCAGCCCATTGCCGACCGCCCCTCGTGCAAGCGGCTCGGTAGGGCAAACCCCCTTAGGGGGGAGAGGGAAGCCAGGCCCCTTCGGTCGCTTCCCTCAAAAGACCTGCTGGCAAGAATTTTAAATCTTGCCAGGGTCAAGGCCTGTGCCTCCCCACACAAGACTGGCGACACTGCCAAGGGGACCTGCGATGTCCTGGGAGGGGATGGCCAACTGGAGGCGCCTCCTGTGATAGACATGGTCCTTGAGACCCAGCCTCAGACGGTAGGGCCTTCCATGGGGGGGAATTCGGGCTCGGCGCCAAGCACCGAACCCGAATCCGCCCCTATGCAAGGTCCTCCTCAAATGGCTGAGGGCTCCGAGGCAGTAAAAGGAGGGGAGGGATCTCCTCCGACAGGTGCCCCTACGACAACCGGGACCTTCTCCATTTCGGAGAGGGACCTGGCTGAGGCCGGTCCATCTGGCCTGGGGGCTTCTGCCGGCGGAGGTGAGAAGCGGGTTCGTTCCCCGCCCTCCTCTCCAAAAAAGAAAAGGACTAAAAAGACGAAAAAGACTCGGGGCTCCTCTCCATCCGCGGGGGCTGCGGGGACGGATGGGTCTGCTGCCACTTTGGTAGGCGACCAAGCCAAGATCGGCAAATCCGGCCTCTCTACCCCCTCGTGTGCGGAGCCCCTGACCAAGACTAAGACGAAGAATGCACAGGGCGGAACCTCGATGACATCAGGGCCCCTCATTCAGAGGTTGCCTGGCGTTTTCGAGCCCGCTGGCTTCAAACGCTTCCTCGTTATTCGCTCCACTGATGGCACCATGTTGTCCAAGGGCAACATGATCCATCAGAGGAGAGGATTAGCTAGTGCAATTGGTAGAGAGCCGAAGGTGACCCGTTTCTCGGACGGGAGCCTTCTGGCGAATGCCGAATGCGGCGAATCCCGCCGAGGCGGCCAAGATAAGTGCTCTTCGGACACTTCATGGCACCCCGGTGAGTGTGACGCCGCACTCTACCATGAACTTTGTGAAAGGAGTAGTTTATGCGAGGGAACTCGTTGACTACTCCATTGAGGACATCACCCTAGAGCTGGCCGACCATGGGGCGGTCAAGGTCGAACGTGTGATGAGAAAACGGGGAGGGGCCTCGAGACCCACCCCTACACTCTTCGTCACGTTCGACTATGACAAGCTCCCTGAGTCGGTGCGTGCCGGTTGGTACCGCTACCGCGTGAAGGCATTCGTGCCACTGCCGCGGCGGTGCTATTACTGTCACCGCTTCGGCCATACGAATCGCTCATGTAGACGTGCAAAGTCGGAGTCACCCGAAGTCTGTGTAAATTGCTCCAAGGTCGCACACGATAAGTCCAAATCGTGTGTGGCCAAGTGTGTCAATTGCGGAGAGCCGCCCTCTGCTTCTTCGAAGCAATGTGGTGCATATCTCCTGGAGAAAGAAATCGTGGCCGTTCAGGCCCAGGATAGACTCTCATTCCGCGAGGCTAAGGACTTGGTCCTGGCGCGCCCAGCTCTGCCTGGGACGTCATATGCCTCAGTAGTTCGAAAGGCACCCTCTGCTCCTGGCCCATCCAGGCCAACGAGCACGGTTGTTTCTGCGCCCATTCGGAGCCCTTCTGCGGGCTCTACTACACCCGGGCGCTCCCCTGGTAGAGCTGGCGGCAAAAAGGGTTCACACCCAGCCCCGGATAAAACCAGGGCTCCCCCCTCTTCCCCCAGCGTGACCGTTTCCCGTAAGGCGAAATGGCCACGCGCCTCCACAGAGTCGTTAGACTCACAGGAGGCAACACCCCTGAAGATGGTCGCTAGGCCATCTTCGGGGGTTCCTAAAGCTGTCCCCCGAAAGGAGGACAGCAACAAAGGAGCTTCGGCTCCTTCGCCCCCCGCCCCGAGGTGGAGCGAGTGGCTCGGAGACGGTGGTTCCTCGAAAAGAGGGCCCCCCGCCTCCGAAGCCGCAGCGCCCGCCTAAGGTTTCGAGGCGGAGGGAGGAAAAGACTCGCATGGCGAGGTCAACCTCCCCCAATAAGTCCTCGAAGGCGACAGCGCCTCCAGCGCTTTGTCCGGCCAACAGCGCCCGGGGTTCTGCCCCCGGGAAGCGTACGGCCATTCCCGTGAGGGTCTTCAATTCGAGGAGGGCCCCCGCGTCTCCTCCGAGCTAGGCCTGGAGGGCATATTCCTTCAATGGAATTGCCGTGGACTCCGGGCCAGCTGGGAGGAGCTGCGGAGGCTCGCCTCGTCCCGTTCCCCGTTAGCTATTTTTTTGCAGGAGACCATGCTAAGCGCGTGCCCACTGCCTGCCCTCCCGGGGTATAAGGGTCTTGCGACCCCACCACCGCGGGACGGCCGGGCTGGGGGATGCGCGGTTTACACCCGGCATGATGTCTCTGTTCTTCCTTTCTCTTTAGATACCTCCTTTCAGGCAGTGGCTGTGCAGCTGCACCTGGATAGTAGGAGGTATACTATCATTTCTGCGTACATTCCACCGTCAGCTGACTTCGACGCCGGGGATTTCCGCCGCGTCGTGGCACGGTTGCCGAGGCCCTATCTCTTGCCTGGAGATCTGAACGGCAGGCATCCTCTCTGGGGAGATTACACCATAAATCCCAGGGGACAAGTCCTTGTCGATCTGATCGGCTTGAGATGGGTGTCCTAAACGTGAATGAGTTTACGCATCACTGTCCGAGAACCGCTTCATTTTCTTGCCTTGACCTATCTTTGTGCTCTTCGGATGCACAGCTTGATTTTGATTGGGGGGTGGTCGATGACCTCCATGGTAGTGATCACTTTCCCATTCAAATATCATTTTCAGGGCAACTGCCGCCTGAGAGACCACCTCGGTGGTGCTTGGCGCGGGCGCGGTGGCCTGCATTTCAGGAAATGACTGAATTCTCTATCTCAGTCGAGGAGTTTAGGTCGGTAGATGAGGCCGTTGAGTTCTTGTCCGGCAACCTTATCGCCGTGGGCCTGACTACTATTCCTAGGACGTCTGGCTGTTTTGCACGCAGACCACTCCCATGGTGGTCGGCCGAGTGTGAGACGGCCCTCAAACAGAAGCGTTATGCCTAAATGCGCTATAAGCGCCGCCCAAACGATTTCACTGTCGGTGAATTTCGTCGGGCTAGGGCTAGGTTCCGGTATATTTCGAAGCACGCCCGCCGCTCTTCTTGGCGGGCATACGTGTCTTCACTTAACGGGAAGACCCCTTTAGCTGAGGTGTGGAAGCGAGTCAAAAGGATTCGGGGCAAGTTCTCGCAGGACCCCCCTCCCGTTCTCCAGGAGAATGGGACCGCAATCTCGGACCCCGCGTCCGTGGCGGAATCCTTAGCGACCGCTTTCTCCGCATTCTCTAGCCGTGATGCTGCTCCGCCAGCATTCAATGCACGTCGTGATGTCGCGGAAGGCCGCCGGCTGGACTTTACCTCCAGAGGCGGAGAACCCTTCAACGACAAGTTTACTGTGAGTGAGTTGCGTTCCGCTTCGCTTCGTGCGCGGACACCGCCCATGGTCCGGACGATGTCCCGTACGCCATGCTTCGACACCTGGGTGAGCGAGGCATGGCCTTTCTGTTAGATATGTTCAACAGGATCTGGGTGGAAGGTCTTCTCCCAGACTCCTGGCGAATCGCTACTGTGCTCGCCTTTCGCAAGCCGGGGAGAGATCACTCTACTCCGACCGGTTTCCGCCCAATCTCTCTAACCTCTTGCGTGTGCAAGTTGATGGAGAAATTGGTAAATGTTAGATTAGCCTATTTCCTGGACAGCGGAGGCCATCTGTCTTCTGCACAGCGCGGCTTCCGTAAGTTTCATTCCACGTCGGATGCTCTGCTCCGACTGGAAAATGCCGTCTGCGAGGCTTTCCTTCGTAGACAGCAATACGCCACGGTGTTTTTTGATCTGGAGAAGGCCTATGATACCGCATGGCGATACTGTATCATGGAGACTCTCCACACGATGGGGGCGAGGGGACGCCTACCAGTCTTTATATCTGAATTTTGGCGAGATCTTCGATGATTCCGCATACGACTGGGGGGGATGGCTCTCTCCGGCCCAAAGGAGGAGGAAGAGGGTGTCCTGCAATAAAGTGTCCAGAGTGTGACACTCTTTGCCCTGAGCATCAACGGCATCACCTCGGTGCTGCCGGAAGATGTTCTCGCTACGCTCTACGCGGATGACCTTTCGATCTCTTTTGGCGCGGCCCAGATGCCAACTCTGGAGCGTCGACTCCAACAGGCATTGAACCGCGTCTCTCGCTATGCCGAAGCGCACAGGTTTCGGTTTTCTTTGGCCAAGACTAAGGTGGTGCACTTCTGCCGCCATCCACGGCTTCACCCCGACCCAGATTTGTTTCTTAATGGGGTGCGCCTGGATGTGGTTGAGTCGCACCGTTTCCTTGGTCTTCTATTCGACCGACGCCTCACCTGGGAGGCTCATATTCGCAGCCTTAGGGTCTCTTGTACCCGCGCCATGGACATTCTTCGTTCCGTGACGTTCAGCGCTTGGGGCGCTGATAGGGCTACTGCCTTACTTTTTTATCGATCCTTTGTTCGCTCGAAGCTCGACTATGGATGCGAGTTTTATGCATCCGCAGCCGAGCGTTTATTGCGGAAGGTGGATTCGATCCACCACACCGGCCTTCGCCTTGCGACCGGTGCCTTCCGTACTTCCCCCATTGAGAGCCTGTTGGTCGATGCTGGTGAGATGCCACTCGCTCTGCGCCGCGTGCAGTGCATCACTCGCCTGTACGCGCGAGCCCGGCGCCTCCCTCAGTCGCCAACAGCTCTCACTGCATCCGTAGCTGATCTCGATGGTGCCTATGCCACCGAGAGACGCCAGTCATACCCTAAGCCCTTTGGGTTTAGGGCCAGGAAACTGCTTCGAGAGGTAGATATAGCTCTCGGGCCGGTGGCGCCCCTGGTTCTGCCCAGGACGCCACCCTGGAGGGTACCACATTTGGCTATTTGTCGCCACGCCTCTGCTCCCAAAGCTTGTACTGCGCCGGGAGTATTGCGTTCGACCTTTTTGGAGCACACATCGTGTCACGCTGGTACCGTGCCAGTGTATACGGATGGCTCCAAGTCCCAAGAGTGGGTCGGCTTCCACGCCGTATCCCCTCTGTTTGAAGTCAGCGGGGCTCTACCAGGCGCTGCGTCTGTCTTCACGGCCGAGCTGGTGGCAATACACCACTCGGTACGGGAGATTACGCGACGTGCCCGGTTCGGAGACCGGATCGTGATCTATAGCGACTCACAAAGCGCCCTGAGTGCTCTCGGGGCATTGGAATCTCCGCATCCCCTGGTTCGCGAAATCCGTGACGCCACGGTTTTGGCGAGCCGGGCAGATGTCGAGATTATCTTCTGCTGGGTTCCTGGACATGTAGGAATTGCGGGGAATGAGGGCGCCAAAGAGTCCGCGAGGACTCTGCGACCGGACCAGCGTTTCGCTCTTCCTCACACTGACTACATGGCAGGAATACGGGCAGCTCTTCGGACTGCTTGGCAAAGAAGATGGGAGACGGTCGAAGGGAACTTAAAGTTGCGTGCCATTGCGCCGCGACTGTTCCCATGGACCTATCCCCCAATGCAGCGGCGGCTTCAGGTTGCTTTCTGTCGTCTCCGAATCGGCCACACTCGTGTGACGCATCGCTATCTGATGGAGCGCTCGCCTGCGCCCTATTGCAACGACTGCGTCGTTCCCCAGACTGTTCGGCACATTCTTGTCGAATGTCCCAGTCTGGGTGATCTTCGCGCACGATACCTGTCCCAGTACCGGGATGGGCGGGGTCGCTACCGCCTGTCCCTTGTGCTCGGGACAGATTCGTGCACATTGACTTGTTGACTTTTGGGGGGAGGCCCGGGCTTCTTCCCTTTATTTAAGGTTCTTTTTTTTTGTTATTGTTTTGTTTGTAGGTTGCACTCTCCTGCACCGGGGTGAGGGGGACCTCTCCCCACTGCCGGAGATTGCTTCGATTGTTAAGTTTTTCCAATTTATATCATTGTTAAGTTTTCATATTTTTACTTTATAGTAGCCTAGTTCTAGGCTGTCGTGTTTTTCGGCGACTTATGCCCAAGTGGGTAGTTACCAGATGGGCTCCATAAAAAAAAAAAAAATAAAATAAAAATTTTCTGTGGAAATCACCCCTCTCTTTGCTTTTGTTTTTTATCTTCAAACACCTAAATCTCACCACTTTCTCAACCATCTCAAAAACACTAAAAAAAATTAATCCTAAATAGAATTAAATCCACACACCTGATAACTTCAGTGGAAAAAAAACCTACACTCCTTGCCAAAATTAAAAAGACATCTTAGAATACCTTAACCCAAACCAAACCGCATCCCCAGTCATAGCTGCAATAGACAGCAAAGACTTTGGCATCGTCTTTTGCCACATACTCCTCCCCCCCCAAACTCTGCACACCAATGCAGTGCCCAATCCAAAAAGAAAAGTTCACAATGGGATTCCTCAGGGGGCCTTCCTCTCTTCCCCTTGCTTAAACCTTTTCATGTAAAACATTTCTCCCCTCAGTCCACCTAAACATCTACACAACTTTTGCATCACATCCCACTCTACCTTGGATGCATGCCCTCCAGAGTACCAAAATGGTTCAGATTAAACAGGATGTCCCTCCCTCCACCTTTACTTCTGATAAACGCGAATCAAACCAAACCTCAACCCATGCATGATGCTCCATGGTCAGTCTCTTTCATTCAACTGTAACCCCACACTACTGGGTATCACCCTAGAGACCCATACATGACTTTCACTCCCTACACAAACCTTAGCTCACAAGAAAACAGAGAAACACTGAACATGCTCTACAAACAGTTTATTCATGCTACCCTAAATTATGCATCACCAGCTAGGGCACCATTCATATCGAACACAAACCTACAAAAAATACAAACAGTCCCCTTTGCATCACAATAGGTGTACAAAAACACAATAGGCAAGGATTTTTTCAGCAAGCTGTTCTGCTCATCCTTTATACGCACTCCATTTCCAATCCCACCCACAGAGCCAAAGTATTTACCCCCTTCCCACCCCACTCCTAACCACTACACCGAATTATGAGTGAACCCCTTTCCCAACCCAACCCAACCCAATCAAACCAGAATCCCATAAAACGCATACATACCCACTTCATTTGCATAGTGCTGGAACCCAGCTGCCAATACCCTATTGCAAAGCGTCCCACCTGAGATTCACCCTGGATTGCCAAACCAGTTTCTCTTGCCCATCTACTCAGTATGTTTTGAAACACACTCGCCGCTCTTCTTACTGAGCATACATGTTTTCATTTAATGGAAGGACCCCTCATGCAGAGGTGTACAAGCCTGTTGAAAGGATTTGGGGCAAGTTCGCACAGGACCCCCCCCTCCAGTCCTTCAGGAAGATGGGACCGCAATTTCGGACCCCTTATCCATGGCAAGGTCCTTTGTGATCCCATTCTCTCGCCAGTATGCCATTGTGCCAGTATTGAGAGCACTTCATGCTCTGTTTGCTTAAGTCCCCAGCTGGACTTCACCTCCATAGGCTTAGGATGCCCCTTCAACAACCTGTTTACACTTCATGTATGGATATGCCCTGTCCCCCCCCCCCCTCCCTCCCAGACCATATTCTGTATGCCATGCTTAGACACTTGCGCAGTAGAGGCATGGCCTTTCCTTTTGCTTTGTTCAACAGGATCTGGGCAGAGGGTATCTTCCAAGATTATTGGTGAATGGCTACTGTACTTGCTATTTGCAAGCCAGGGAAATATCATTTTACCCTGGTCACTTTCCACCCAATTTCTCTAACTTCCTGCATGTGCAATTTGATGGGCAAACTGATTAATATTAAACTGGCTAATTTTCTCAGTGTGGGTCGCCTGGCTCTTGCACATATGCTTTCGCAAGTTTCACTCCCCATTGAAATCTCTGCTAATGCTGGAAAATGTAATACATGAGGCCTTGCTATGTGGACAGCAGTCCACCACACATTTTGATACAGTATTATAGGGGCTAGGGAACGACGCCTAATTTTCTTGTTGTCTGAGTTCCTGCGAGATTGATTCCACTTTTGGGTGGGAGGATCTTTCTCCAGTTCAATAGGACGAGAAGAGCGTGTCACTCGGGAAGTGCGTCTTTCTTTGCCTTGAGCCTCATCAAAATCACCTCGATGTTGCTCAAAGTTCTCGCTACGCTCTATGTGAATGACCTTTTGACCTCTCAGTGCCGCCCAGGTGTCCACCCTGGAGTGTCTACTCCAATAGGCTCTGAATCACATCTCACTATGTCAAAGCGTACAGGGTTCAGTTTTCTTTGGCCAAGACTAAGGTGGTGTACTCTTTTATCACCATTCGCAGGCTCACCTCAATCCAGACTTGTTCCTAGATGTGGTTGAATGAGTGGTTATGATCTGCAGTTCAAAGTGGGAACCCATCCATAAGTCTTAACACCATGTGGCAATTGTGGGGCTGGGCACGAATTAGGTCTCCAACAGGTGACTATACACAACACATGTGGCTTAACTTTGCTCAATGAACAGGGTGATCTGCAGTTTAAAGCTGGAGCCCAACTGCAGGTCTAGAGTTGCACTATTTTTTTCTTGTCCGGTTTTTGACTTGTCTCCTCACATGGTAGGCGCTTATGGTTCCTTGTACCTGTGCCATAGACATTCTTCCTTCCATGATTCACACTTGGAGTGTGAAAATAGCTACTTCCTTACTCTTTTTTTACCATTTTGTTTATTATAAGTTTGACTACAGGAGCAAGTTCTACGCATCTGTAGTGCGAATTGTGAAAGGTGGACTCAATCCACCACACGATCTCCATTTGATGACCAGTTGTCCCCCCCCCCCCCCATCCCTTGTAAAGAGCATGCATATCAATACTGGGGGAATGCTGCTCGCTTTACGTTGTATGCAGGAGCCAGCAGGGTTTTTTTTATTAGCTGTTTATTTGTCACCAACAGCTCTCGTTTCATCCACGGCTGATCTCAAAGGTGCCTATGCCACCTTGAGGCACAAATCAACAAATTATACCCTTAGCCTTTTGGGTTTAGGGCAAGGAAACTATTTTGAGAGCTTGACTAAACTGTCGGCTTGTTGCGCCTCTGACTCTGCCCAGAATGCCAACCTGGAAGGTACCACCGTAACTAGTGCATTCACATCTCTTGAATTATGCGTTGTGTCAGTATACACGGATGGCTCCAAATCTGAAGAGGCAGCCAGTTCTAATCCTTTTGTCTCCTTTGTTTGAAGCTGGTGGGGCTTTTCTTGGCACTGCCTCTGTCTTTACAGCAAACCTGTTGCAATACATTGTTTGGTCAGGGATTATTCATTGTGCCCTGTTTATAGATTGAATTGTGCATTTTTAGCAACACAGAGCATCCTGGGTGCCCTCGAGGCATTGGAATCTCCACATCCACTGGCTTTTATTATCGGTGATGCCACTCCTGCTGCAAGGTTGTTGAAATTGTCTTCTGCTGCGTTTCTGAGCATGTAATGATTGCAGGAAATGAGGGCACCAAACAGTGCAAGTACAGGAGACTTGACCGTGTCTTTGTTCTTCCCCACTCTGACTACATGGCAGTAATCATGTCAGCCTTGGCAAAGAAGATGGGAGACAGTTGAGGGGAATCTAACTTGTAGCCATAGACCTACCCCGCAATGCTGTTACGGCTTCAGGTCACTTTCTGTCATCTTTAACTTGGCCACACTTGGGAGATGCACTGCCATTTGATATAGCATTCCACTGCACTTTACTGCGATGACTTCATTGTCCCAAGACTGTTTGGCACATTCATCTCGAATGACCCAGTCCGGTCCTCCTCTATAATAATAACCTTTGGGGTTGTTGGCCCCAAGCAATGTATACCCCACTCCGGCTCATGAACCTGCTTTTATTTTTTTCTATGTTTTTTTGTTTGGTATTTCCTTTCGTGTGTCATTAATTTTCTAGTTTCTTTGTTTTTAAGTTAATTTATAATTGTAGTTGTGATGCCCTTGCTAGCAGTCACCAGAAAGTGAACTTAAAAGAAAACTGCCCATCTACAGCCAGTCACGACCACTCCCTACACTAACCACAGTCCCCCTCCCTCCAACTGGCTGCCCGGCTGCCCCACCCTAATCGCCAGCAACTCAAAAATAATCTATCTCATCCTTTAATATAACCTCTCTCAGAAACCTCTAGGAATGCTCCTGAGTCCTGCTGGTTTTGGAGAAAAAGTAGTTGCCTTTAGCTTTATTTCACTTCATTTACTCTTTATTTCCATCCCTTCTTTTTCTTGTTCCCAAGCACTTCTTTTTTTTTTTCTCTCTCTCTCTCTTTGACACTTTTTTTTAACAGCAAGTCACATTTTGGTTGACCTCATATCTGTGATGTTTCAGCATTACCATATGCTGTAGATAGATACCCTTGGTTCAGATTTCACATTAATCAATAGGTTACCTAAACAGATATGCGTGGTTTGGATCTCAGTTAATCATTAGGTCCCCACTAAGAAATAAAATGCCTCAAAGTAGTGCAACTCAGTGGTAAAACCTTTACCATTCTTTCATCCATTTCAGGTCACATTGGTCTCATGGTACCGGATGTAGACAAAGCTTGTGAAAGGTTTGAATCCCTTGGTGTAAAATTTGTAAAGAAACCAAATGATGGTAAGAAATCACCCAACTCCGTTTTATAGAAATTAAGTGACCAGAAAATTTGGGAGGATTCTGCCATAACACATTCCTTACCCCTCTATAATAGAAGAACACTGAGTGGTAACAGTGGTAACCTATATTTATGCATAACTTGAAACTGGGAGAATTGAAATTTCAAACATAAAAACTGAAAATCCTATGTTTTGGTCATTTAATACTGACACCTACCAAACACCAGTTACATGAATTTCCTTATCAAGAACTCAATACTGTAATGAGAAATTGCAATATGGTAGGAATTTTATTTGTGTTTAATAAGGTATAAATAGTGGCATAGTTTTAGTGATGTGGAAGCATGGTGAACCAACTTTGGAGGGAAACTAGTAAATGTTGGTCTGAAATTGGCCACATGTCCTGTGAATGCAAGAATCACAAGGCTTACTTAACTTCATAAAAATAACATTTTAATACATCAAAAAAACAACTTTTCAACAAAGTTTTAGATTAAATTTAATTTTCTTAATTACTTAAGCTGGCCCCTAGTGAAGGTCAATCTTTTTGGCAGTGCTGATGAACTCCACTATCCAGACATGGTTCTTTTTGTACAAATGTCATGCATGTTGGGAATATTTAGAGCTGTGCCTGGTTCCCGGGAGCAGTTGTTTATTGGAAATGCCAGTGTTGCATTTACTTAGTTTTGTATGGCATTTGCACCAGAAAGAGCATTTTTGACATGGAAGGAATTTCTTATGGTCCGGTATTTGGTGGAATGACATTGAAGAGGTGATTTGTAGCCAGGGATTGGCTGCCTTCCTGTGTTGTGTGTGTATTGTATTGTAGATAATGGTGGAGTCTGGTTACAGGGTTGTGGGATTTCATGAAGTATCTCAGTGTAGTTATGACCTTGGAGTTTGTGCTTGTATCATGGATGGGTGGGTGTATGGGTCTTATATGTAATGGCATGGGAGACTCAGGTTGTATACTATGGAAATATTACATTCTGAAGAGTGGGGAGGGGAGATGGTATTTTATTGTCACAAACTTTGTTTGGATGTAGTTGATTAATTGGAGTATTTTATGGACACAAACTTTAGGTGTAGTTGATTAATTGCAGTATTTTATAGACAAACTTTGTTTGGGGTAGTTGATTATTGGGGTATCTTCAGACCACAAACTTTATTTTGGTGTAATTAATTAATTGGGGTATTTTATTGACCCAATCTTTATTTGGGTTTAGTTCATTAATTGGAGTTTTTTATAGACAAACTTTGTTTGGGTGTAGTTGATTAATTAGAGTATTTTATGGCCATAAACTTTATTAGGGTATAGTTGATTAATTAGAGTATTTTATAGACACAAACTGGGTGTAGTTGATTAATTAGATTATTTTATGGACACAAATTTTGTTTGAGTGTAGTTGATTAAATGGAGTATTTTATGGCCATAAAATTTGTTTGGGTCTAGTTGATTAATTGCAGTATTTTTATAGACACAAACTTTGCTTAGGGTATTTTATTCACCCAATCTTTGTTTGGGTTTAGTTGATTAATTGGAGTATTTTATAGACTCAAACTTTGTTTGGGTGTAGTTGATTAATTGGAGTATTTTATGGACACAAATTTTGTTTGGGTGTAATTGATTAATGCAAGTATTTTATAGACACAAACTTTGTTTGGGTGTAATTGATTAATTGGAGTATTTTATGGCATGAACTTTGTGTGTAGTTTATTAATTGGAGTATTTTATAGTAAACTTTGCATGGGGTATTTTATTGACCCAATCTTTGTTTAGGTGTAGTTGATTAATTGGACTATTCTATAGACACAAATTTTGTTTGGGTGTAGTTGATTAATTGTACTATTTTATCAAGATCGTTTGTTTAGGTGTAGTTGATTAATTGGAGTATTTTGTTGACATGAACTTTGTATGGGTGTAATTGATTAATTGTGGTATTTTCTGAACACAAACTTTATTAGTGATAGTTGATTAATTGAAGTACTGCAGGTGCATCCTGTGTCGAGTCAGTGTACTCTGTTTTGTTTCTTTTGTAGTGAAGAAGAATGTGAGATTGGGTGCCCTGATTGTGGAGACATAGTCAAATTAGAAACAGATGTACTGCCTGTAAAGGTGTGGATGATGGTTTGCTGTGTGTGTATATATGACATCCAAAATGCCTTTCTGAACATCTGGTGTGGTCACGTCTTCGTCGTGGATCTACCTCCTCACATACAACCTATCCCCCAACATACTACACAACCAACACCTGCTCCTAACATTCCTTTACCTCCTCACACACAAGCACCACCCCCAAAAAACACACAACCATTACCTACTCATCCCTCTACAGCCTCTCCTACTAACACACCTCAAACCAATCACCAAACAGACAAAGAAATACACCACACAGAAACCACCGCCGCAACATTAATATTCTCCAACTTCTCATACACTCATTCTCCAGACACTCATACATACACTCCACACCAAACAAATTTCAATTGCACTTCTTCAGACATAACTTTCTGCTCCCCAAACCTGGCTTCCTCCTTAACATGGAAAACTGTAACAGACCCGTCATCAGATCACCTCCCAATCATCATCACACTGCGCACCACAACAGACACATTCTCACACACCCGCCATACCAGCACCAACTACAAGCGAGCTGCCTGGGAGAGTTTTAGGGAAACCACCCAAGATTGTTTTCAGGAGCTAAATCATACACACGTAACATCAACACCGATATTAAACAACACAACCATACAGTTCAATGACATAATAAACAACGCAACAAAGCACACATCCCTAAAGGCAACCGAAAACATTATAACCCCAACTTCTCACCAGACATCAACAGACTTATAAGGGAACGCAACAATCTACGTGACAAACCCACCCCACACACACAAAACACAACAAACCGTATACAAGAACTCAGCACACAGATAAACACAAAACTAATAGAAACAAACAGAAAACTGGTTAGCTTTCCCCAAAATATTTGACTAGAAAACAAATACATCCAAACTACACAATACAATCAGAAGCCTCACTAACTCAAACAGTGGCATTGTACAGTCACGCATCCATCAGCCCTTCAGACAAAATCCCCTCACTCAAACAACATTTTAATAACACATTACTCTAAAATTAGACAGCTTCCCAAACACAAAGAAGACAGACATATATACAGATGCAAACAAGATTTGCCACAACAGAAGACACTGCACACATCATAAAACAACTTAAAAACTCCTTAGCCGTGGGCATTGATTACATATCCAACATACTTTTCAAACACCTCGGTCCCCACGGCACACAAACGCTCACAAACATAGCAAACTACTCATACACACAGTGCATAATACCAAACATTTAGAAACTAGGTAAAGTCATCACACTACTCAAACCAAACAAAACACCATCATCATACAGACCCATAACATTACTCTGCACACCATCCAAAGTCGTGTAGAATGCCTTCTCCTATGCAAGATAAAACCACATATTCCACTGTCACCCACACAACACGGCTACAGACTGGACCACTCAACCACAACACTACTCACCAATCTCACACAAACTACAAGATGGCATCAACTCCAGCAGATGACCACCACACGGAACACTGCTGCTAACAATAGACATAAGTAAAGCGTTTGATGCCATCTCCAGACCACTCCTCATTAACAAAATTTACAACACTACACAGCAACACCAAATGCTGGCTAGCCAACTACCTATCAGGAAGACAATCATTCGAACACTACAATGGCGAGTCATCCACTATTAGAAACTTCTCTAATGGAGTCTCACAAGGCTCTGTCCTAAGCCCCACACTTTTCAATTTATACATGCACAACATACCAACACCACCAAACAACATACACATATCATCATATGCAGACGACCTAACAATCATATCAATACACACTGAAGTAGACACTAACTCCACACAAGTTCAAGCCTACATTACACAACTAGAAAACTGGTTAACACAAAATAAACTAAAAGTAGTACCCACCAAGTCCACTCGTCACAACAAAGAACATCAACACAGACCAACAGCAACATTGAACAGCTCCACAATACCCCACACACATGAAACAAAAATACTTGGAATCACATACAACACATCCATGTCATTCGCACCACACATAAACGACATAATCACAAAATGCAGGCCAAGACTTAACGCACTCAGAGCACTAACAAGTACAACTTTTGGGCAACACAAAGAAACACTCACTCTAGTATACAAGCAACACATACGGTCCATAATAGACTATGCCAGCCCTGCCTGGGCCCCTGTCATATCCAACACACAACTAAATAAGTTACACAAAACACTGCACTTAGAATCATACTTGGTGGCACACAAACACTTATAGAACACCTACATGGTGAAACCAAGGTACTAGCTATAAAACAACATCTGAACATGAGAGGCACACAACTCCTAGCATCTGTTGTAAACAAGGCAAACAGCCCCTGTCACTATCTACGAAACCACCCACCCACTCACAGACGAATAGTAAACACCACACAGATATTACACAAACATCCTAAATACCATACCACAACCTGCGAATGTAACAGTATAAAAAACATTCACACACACCTCACCAAGCAAACACTGAACAATCTCCCTCACAACAAAATACTCAACAGCCCCCCCCCCCCACTCTACCCCCATTCGCTTTGGAGTGCCACAAGGCTCTGTCCTTGGTCCTCTACTATTTTGTATCTACCTTCTCCCTCTTAGTTCCCTTCTCCGTAATCTCGGTCTATCCTTCCACCTCTGTGCTGATGACACTCAAATTTTCGTTTCCTCATCCCCCACGTCTCTTGCCTACTCTATCACTGACCTCCTGGCTGCCTACTCCTCCATTTCTGACTGGCTCTCTACCAACTTCCCCTAACTTGGCAGCTCTCAGACAACACCACAACATTTCACATGTCCATTAGTTATGGTCCGATCCAGTCAATGTGGTGTCATACCTGCGTTGTGCTGGCGTCCTGGAATGACAGCCCGGGGAAACACAACAACAATAACGCCTTTCTGAGGACAATGCCTGCATGAGGATCTGTGGCTGTCTTTCTTCCACACATTTTAACCTCAATCTTTACTTTCTATACAGATCTCTCTTTATTAACTTTCAGGAGATGATGCTCATGTTTTTTGCTTTAATTAAATTGTGTCCTGTATTCTTTGGTGTTCTATTTATGGGGATTGCGGTGGTTGCCAAAAATAGTGTGATGGTGTTTGTCATACTCCAGCTTCTGCTTCTAAGGAAGGTAACAGGATTTTGAAGGTTAGATGATCATTAGGTTCCGTTTTATCCTGCGTTCAAGAGTTGTAGCGGCGTGCTACTCTAGCGTGCGGTCTACCAGCACTTTTACACTTGAGCTTGCAGTCTATCGGCACTTTTTCACTTGATCATGCATCTACCTGTACTTTTACACTTGACCATGCATTCTATCAGCACTTTTACACTTGAGCGTGTAGTCTACCAGTCTAGCGTTTCAACACTTTTCCTCCTAGTTCACTAATTCTTAGAATCCCTATCTACATGATGATGAGCTTTCTCTAGATCCATAAATCAAACATCCCTACACCTTGCATCTCTTATCCCTTGCCCTTAGTATGAACTATCTCGGTGCAAACGCTTGATCCCGACCCATCCAACCTCTCCTCTAAACCTGGTACCTCCCTGTTATTCCCTCATTTGTCCTTTCAATCTTTTTTTTTCTTTCTAGACGACATTCAAGAGGCATTCATCTTTGACTTTTCTCTTATAGAGCAGTAAATCACCCCATTCTTCCTCACACTTATACTTGGCTTACACCAGTTCCATTCCATAGTGGCGATAGTGTTTTATCTACTTGAGAATGAATGACCACGCTTCAACTATGTCCTTGGCTAGTTTAATAAAACACAGCCTTGCCTCCTTTGCCATCTATAACACAACCTCCCCCTCCTCCATTTTCTTTCAAAATATTCCTTATAGTATTAGTTTGTGCTTAATTTATAACCTTTTAACATTGGGTTTTGTTTTTTTCAGGGAAGATTCGCGGAATAGCCTTTATTCAAGATCCTGACGGTTACTGGATCGAGATTTTAAACAGCGATAAAATGGGAGCGTTTGTATGAGATAAAGGCATTATCATTGTTAACGCCTTTCTTTCTTTCTTTTTCATTATTAATATAATGAAAAGAAATTGCCTGCTATTAATTCCTGTTGTTACTCTCAGGAAAATGAAGTTAGATAATTCTGTTTGTTACTATCATCACCTTTCCCACAAAGGAGTGTTGGCTTGCATCGACGAACTACTGGCTTGACTTTGGGCCCACAATCGCCATTACATATCCCGCTCACAAGGTTAAAACATTCGGGTACGCAGTTTCCCATGCGAGCGTCCTTTATTCGGACTTAGTCGCTTTTACCAACACTCGCTGGAAGACGGGATGGAAATTCTTCCTACCCCGCACAGGGACATAAACGACTTAAGTTGCTAACATATACTTTCATACGCTCTGTGTGTTATAAAATGTTAACATACTTTAAATGTAAACGTGTCAAGTGATATGTACAGCAGATACACATTTTCTCTCTTCGGGAAAGTGTGTTTTTGTTTTTTTTTCCTCCTTGTAATGAGTGTCGGCGTTCTTCTTCTCAGAATGGTTGGCCAACCTAACTGCTCGCTCTTGGTTCCCCCCCCCCCCCGCCTTTGGTTTTGTGGGGGAGGGATCTAACCTAGCATTAGGTTGTAAGGTCATTACGGCGGCGACTTTTGCCCTTGTAGGCAGTGGCCAGATTGATGCTATAAAAAAAAATAATAACTTCACTGTCTAAAGCCGTATTGGGTGGTGAGCTCTGTAGATGTGAGGTGTGATGCGTTTTAGAATGAAGTTTGAACTGTTCTGGACATTGTGCTTAGAAGGGAGATAGGATGATCCTTGGTTTGGTGGATATTGTGCATAGAAAGGAGATAGAACGGGGTTTGGTTGGTTTGTTTGTTTTTAAGTATGGTGACGATGCTTGCTTGCTTTTTTCCAGGTTGTGGGGCTTTGTTGAGCCGAGAGTGGTTGAGTATTTGGATGAAGGCTAGGATCATGTTGGGACCAAAAGGTGCTTTAAATGTTTTGAGATGAGTTGTGCGAGTGCTTCATGGCTTTCATGATATCACTAGGGGTTAGAAAGTGAAGGGGGTGTATTGTTCGGACCTTTATATCAATTCTGTTAGATTGAGAAGTGAAATTGTGATTTTATTATTTTTAATAGTACTTTCTAAGATGTTGCAGTGCTCTTTAGAGGAGTGGATTTTGTTGGGGGGGTTTAGTGGGGGAGAGTTTTCGTAGTTATTGTGGTGATTTGATTATTTTCCAAAGTTGTTGATTTTGCTGTTCATACTTTCCTTGTATTGTTTTCAATTTTGTGTGTGTGTGATTGAGTGTATATGCATATGGCCTTTATTTGATGGGTGGTTTCATAACTGTGTTCTGTTTTGAGTGCCTATGGGTTTCCCCATACGGTACACGTACGCCTTCGGCAGGGTTCCCAAACGGAGGAAAGTGGATATCTTGTGATGTGAATACTATTTGGGAAATGATAGCGGCGTTGGGATTCGCTATATGCGTGATGACGTTTAGGGAGTAACTTACCAGGTGGTGGTAGAGTGCATTTGCCAATACCAGGCCAGACCCTCACATACGCTGCAAGTTTTGTGCTCGCGTTCGCTGGGGTTGAACACCGACACCTTGACGTTAGAAATCCAACACCTTGTTCGAGTGAGGAATTTTTGTTTCCATTTTGCCCTTGGAGGCGACGTACTGAGTGAGCGCTCACAACGGATTTAAGAACGAGATTTATTTTTGGTTGTAGTGGATCGGGTTGCAACATGTTTACCATGGTTATACTTCAGAAAATGCCGTACTTCATAGTAACAATGAATAAGTTAAGTCGAAAGTTACTCCTCAACCTGGAATGTGTGAAATGATCATTTCATCTTGGAAAGTTTTCCTTCTTCACGTTGTTAACAAGACATTCCAGTAGTAGTAAAAGAACCGTGAGTAACTGTGTGAACTTGATAAGAATTGGAGGCTTGTAAGTGATAGAGGTCAAACTCACTGACCAAACTACCCTCATGAGCTGTCTATTGTATAATATGGTTATGCAAAAGGAATTAAAAGTGTTTGATGGAATCAATAAATATCCCAGTTAGTGTTGAAGGGTTAAAAAAAAATGGGGAGGTAGCTGAAGCATATATCGTAGCAGAGATGCTAAAAAGGGCTTGATTGTACAATGAAATTGGATATAGTTGTAGTGTGTTAAGACAGTGGAGCAGTTCCTATGGAGGGAAAAGATACTCCGGTAATGCCGTTTATAGGCCTCATTGTTAAGAAGCTTTCATGGAAGGCACGTTTATCCCACCTCGTTGCCTCCACCCGATCGACGCTAAGCCATTTTTGCCATACTATATTGGCCGCTGACCCACTCGCGCTGCTACGCTTGTATAAAGCATTAGTCCAATCCAAACGGCTTTGCGGTGTACTACTCTGCGTCACCTTACCCTACATCGTCTTGAGTCGGGCGCCCGTCCTGTCTCTCTCTGCAATATCTCTCGAGTCCGAAGTTCCTCTCTTTACGGGTTGGACCCAGTTATCCGGGGTGTAGAGCCTTACGCAATGGTTGCTGTTGTAAAATTTGTTACAGGTGGCGTCCTCCGTTTATTGAATATTCCAATAGTTTAGGGGAAAACGTAAAAACAAACGAAAGTGTTACAACTGTAAACAATCAGGCTATGAACTTTAACTATTCGATAAACTCTTCTACCCCTTCCCGATCCTCCTTTACCATGGCGCCGCCCTCCGCGATACAATCAATCATAATCCCTACCGAATAGACGTACACGAGGATTAAAGGTCTTTATGATGTGACCCTCCTTGTCTGCGGGCGGGCTCCCGCCTTTTCGTGGATAGGACGGATCCGTCCTTACTTTTGTGAGTGCCAACCTGACTTTTATTCACGCTAATCTTCCTTCCCTCCTCTATGTATTATTTTATATATGCATCGTTTATATACTATTACACTTCCACCTGTTCCGTTATCAACACGCGGGCGTATGGACATCCCGTGTGTTGACCGTACTTGGAAGTCGTATAATTCCCTGTCTGGAAGTTGTCTCCTAAAGGCCGACACACTTCTCGAGGGAAGAGGGTGCATACAGAAGGGTAGGTTGACTATCTAGTCATTTGGGGGGCGTCCCCAGTGAGCCTAAGACTCAATTCCGTACATGGTGTCATGGCATACCATTGACCCGGTGCTAACGCCTGGACCTTTTGTGGTTACTGAATTATCACCGAGAAATTACCTCTTTCCTCGCTGGCACAGTGCCTCTGTGGTGACTCCGCCAGGTGAAGGTAACTACTTTTTATGAGTTAATCATCTCCAATTTCCAGCTAATCCTTGAGTACTTTCAATCAAAATAGGGCTTTTCGTGGCAATGGCTTTAGAACTGTCTAGTTTAATTATCCTCACTCGACTATTATCGATTCCGAGTAGTAAAATTTATGTGACTCCTACCTCGCCTTAGGTTTACTCACCACTTAGTAGGTAGTCGCTAGATGTACTCATGAAAAAAGAAACTACCACTTAATTCTACTCGACCCTCCACGGGTATCACAAACGACGCTATATCACAACCGTATCGATCGCATTTAGAGCATTGAGCTTTCTCCCCGCCTGGTAAATGCCAACCTACAGCGTTTAACCCAAGTCCAGAGCCAAGGAGAAATCTCTAATGATACTTAAGCTTATAAAGAACCCCGTACCGAATAATGACCGAACCCTAAGTCTCCCATTTTCAACCTAAGCCAAGAGCCCAGGAGAAACCTTGAATGATATCCGAACTTTCTGTTAGAGACTGCACCCTGTGATAACCGAACCTGAGTGAGTCCGGCATTGCCAAGCTCCAGTGCAAGGAAAAAGATTCCTCTTCCTCCTAACAAGTGGGCACCGCCCGTTGATGAATATTGACGTCGATGTCAACGAGAACAGCTAAAAACAAATACAGCTCTACATGATGGCTTTTTTTTTACAGCCTCGTTATTCTCAGGAAGTGGGGTTTTTCCTCCTTCGAGATAAATCCAGCACCTAGCTGCTTTCTTCGTAGTCTAGAATTTCCACCCAAGCTAAAAGGACCCAGATTCCTTGCGATCAGAGGTTGACAGTGACTGTCTACATGCTGTGGGCGAGAAGTCTATTTTGAATTTACCTTTCCCACTTGGTTATGTACATCATGTTCACTCTAAAATTAAGACTTCAATTCTCCCTAATCATTCAGCCTTGCCAACATCCATTTCGGTCCTTCGGCTCAAGTCGCTTCTGCCCTCGCCCCGTTCTTCAAGAAGTTAGGCCTACACACAAATTACGTCCACCAGTAAAAGCAAAAGTTCCAGATAATCTCTACTCCCTAGGGACAATATATAAAATTTTACGGTGGAATTGTTTAGTTCTTCCCAAACGGAATAACATTAGTTATTAAGTCCCACATTCATTCAGTTGTTTTTTTTTTTCACGAAAATAAACTGGGACTATGCCCTTTCTATTTGATTCCTGAATTTAGAGATATTGACCCCTCTTTCCTTGGGGGTTCGGCACATGGGAGAATTTCTTCTATCTTAGTAATGAGAGCTCGTTACTCCAAGCTCCTTTCCCCTCCATACTCCTCAGCAGGCAGTGGCCAAACTACCTCTACCGTGTTGATTAACTAGGTCATTTTATTGCACCTTGTAATGCCGAGGAGTGCATGCATTTGGTTTAAAAGCTTCTATAGGTTTTAAATGAATATCGTGGTATAGGTTTTTAATGAATATTGCGGTATAGGTTTTTAATGAATATTGCGGCAATATCCTAGATAGCTCTGATCACAATAAGCATAAAAACCTATATTTCGTTATTCAAGGGAATGAAGTTGAATGCTAAGGCGAAATCTAAATTTTGCAGACGAACTGCCATAGGCCTAAATTTAAGGGACGATTGGAAAACGTGTATTAAAAACAAAGAGTTAAGAAAGCTATATATTATTGAATAAACAGTTAGATTAATGAAAGGTGAATTTATACAGTAACAGTTTATAATTGTATTGAGAAATACGCGTGTGAATTAAATCTGCATGAGTTAACGGGAATGGATTTACAATTGATAAATATAGTTTGCTAATTAGAGTATAACATATGATGATTGATAATTATAATATAATTGGTAATTGGATAATAGTTAAATAGATTGTATTATAAGTAATTTGTAAGTAGTAATTGATAAGTAGATTGGATAATTGTTAAATAGTAATTTGTAAATTGAGTATAACGATTGATAATTAGATTGGGTAGTGTTAAATGGTCTGATAAATTAATTGTTAAATGGGAATTATAATAATTGGGAAATTGATTGGCAATTAGTAATTGATTTATAGTTGATAATTTGATTGGTAATTATTAATTGGTGAATTGTTTGCTAAATAGTAATTGGAAAATATTTTGATAAATATTAAATAAATTATAAATTGGTAAATGGATCATAACGGAGTTGAATGGGTCTGTAAATGAGAAAAGAATCACGCATTAATGGGGAGTCTTTGGGGATATTTTTAGCTAAACAATTACAATTCAAATATTTACTGACCAGATTCACCGATGTGAGGACAGCAATGCGAAAAAACCTAATGGGTTAATTTTAAGAAGCCTGGGAGAGCGGGTGTACCAATCTCTTGATTTAAGTTATGGTTACCAATCCTTTTTCAACGGACACTGGATGGGAAATATTTGAAAATGCTTACATACATAACAGTCAGGTCGTGAAAGATCCCCTCTTTTTTCCTCCAATCCCCTACTTGTGGCTAATCAAGGGAGGGGGTTAGGCCTAAACATATTGAAGGGCTGATATTTCATTATTTTGTTTATTTGCTTTTGTATTACAGGATTAAAAGAAAATTGACCCTCAGATACATTTAAATTAGGAACTGACGATATCAAGCTCGATTCTACGATTCTTCTCTTAACATAGTTAGCCGATTTAAATACCATTTTACTTCCATTGAAATCGATCGAATGATTCAAATCTTTAACATGACAAAATATTCCACTGCTTTGACTGCCCACTCTAATATCTCTTTTGTGTTCATACAATCTCTTGTCTAGATTTCTCCCCGTTTTCCCTATATAAACTTTGAGGCAATCGTTGCATGGTACTGCATATACTCCTATGTTATGATGTTCTTTGGGTTTCCTGGCCATCATCAATTGGTTTAAGGAATTATTATATTTAAAGGCTAGATTAATACCCGCTTTTCCAAATATGTCCTTTAAACTATTTAATTTATTATTAAATGGCAATGTTATACATTTGTTGAAGTGATTTTTGCGGGAAGGCTTATTGCCATAGAATGTTTTCCTAGCTGCAAAATGGGCAGACGATATGAACCAATCGGGGTAGTACAAATTAGAAAAAATGGTCCTGATAATGACAATTTCTTCATCTAAATAGGAAGGATGACATATTTTATATGCTCTAAGGAAAAGGTTAGAAATTACCGATTTTTTAACAGTATTATCGTGAAACGAAAAATCATGTATATAGGCATTCGAGTGGGTTAGTTTTCTATAAACGTCAAGTTTTAATTCATAGTTATCTTTATTAATGAAGACATCTAAAAATGGTAATCTATTATCATATTTCCATTCATATTTAAATTTGATGGAGACATGCAAATTATTCAAATTATTAAAAAAAGTTATCAAAATCATGGCCATTAGGCTATATTTGGAAAAGCGGGTATTAATCTAGCCTTTAAATATAATAATTCCTTAAACCAATTGATGATGGCCAGGAAACCCAAAGAACATCATAACATAGGAGTATATGCAGTACCATGCAACGATTGCCACAAAGTTTATATAGGGGAAACGGGGAGAAATCTAGACAAGAGATTGTATGAACACAAAAGAGATATTAGAGTGGGCAGCGAAAGTGGTGGAATATTTTGCCATGTTAGAGACAAGAATCATACGATCGACTTCAATGGAAGTAATTGTTATTTAAATCGGCTAACTATGTTAAGAGAAGAATCGTAGAATCGAGCTTGATATCGCCAGTTCCTAATTTAAATGTAACTGAGGGTCAATTTTCTTTTAATCCTGTTATACGAAAGCAAATAAACAAAATAGTGAAATGTCAGCCCTTCAATATGTTTAGGACTAACCCCCCCGCCCTGATTAGCCACAGGTAGGGGATTGGGGGAAAAAGAGGGGATCTTTCACGACCTGACTGTGTTATGTATGTAAGCATTTTCAAATATTTTCTATCCAGTGTCAGTTGAAAAAGGGTGTGAGATACACCGAAACTGTTCTGAATTAAATTGTCTTCGGGGAATGTGGTTTAATTCCTCATCTTTTCTTGCGATATTGCATTATATATATATATATATATAT
This sequence comes from Ceratothoa steindachneri, assembly GCA_963969495.1. Lineage (NCBI taxonomy): Eukaryota > Metazoa > Arthropoda > Malacostraca > Isopoda > Cymothoidae > Ceratothoa > Ceratothoa steindachneri. The sequence continues at coordinate 35,129,341 of OZ018331.1, read as the reverse complement.
ATATATATATATATATATATATATATATATATATATATATATATATATATATATATATCGTTATTCGAAGGAATGAATTGTTAAATGCTAATGCGAGTCTAAATTGGCAGACGAATTTCTTAGGCCTAATCTGGGCAACGTTGGGAAAACGTGAATTAAAAACAAAGAGTTACGAAAAATATATATTATGGAATAAACAGTTAGATTATTTAAGGGTGAATTTATTAAGTAACAATTTATGATTGGATGAGAATTACACGTGAATTAAATTTGAATGAGTTAACGGGAATGGATTTTCAATTGATAAATATAGTTTGGTATAATTAATAAATGATAAATCAGAAATGATCAATTATAATTGGTAATTAGAGTATAACAAATGATGATTGATATTTGGTAACAAATGATAATTGGCAATTGAATAATTGGTAAATAGATTGGTAAATTGTTAAATGGATTATAACGTAGTTAAATGGGTCTGTAAATGTGACTAAAGAATCAAGCATTGATTGGGGATTCTATCTGGGAAATATTTAGCTAAACAATTACAATTTAAATATTTACAGACCTGTTCACCGATGCAATACAGCCGAGTGAGTGAAGCCTCATGGCTTATTTTTAAGACGCTTGGGAGAGCGGGTGTACCAATCTCCCGATTTAAGTCAGGGTTACCAACCCTTCTTGAAATATTATATATATATATATATACAGTTAGAAATAAATATTTACATTTGTAGGGGTGTAGACCGCTACACTTTCCTTGAATGATGAGAGGGAAGTGTTGAGACACACGATGGTGCAGTACAGTCGATACGCCGCTCGCTAATGGAAATCTAGCGATGCAAGAAGCTGTTCACAACTCTCCGCACCTTACTTTTCTTTATTTTTTCATTGCCAGATATCCAAAGAAATTTGCAGCCTAGAAGGCTTCTCATGAGTCTCCATATCTAAAATTCAACACGACCTTTAACCTTCCTTATAATAAACTCCCCAGCCCCATATCTCCAATGGTGCTCAGACTCGTGGGCAAACCGTTACACATTGGATAACGTTCTCAAGCGGCCTTAATCTTTTCTTCAAAATACGCTTCGCTACTAGGAAGGACATATGTAGGGTGCCGATAAGTAAAAGCGAGCGGTTAAAAACTTTGCTTGAATGTCTTTTTTTTAGACTCAGGATTGTGCAGTCGATATGTTGCTCGCTAACTGTGATTGCAACTCGTCTCGCGCTACTTTCCTTCTTTATTTTTTCATTTCTCCTTTTCCTACACTTCTAAACACCCTTATCCTTGTGGGGTGATATCCCCTAATACTAAAGTCCGTATTGTAGAGTTTTATTATTAGACTTGTGTTTTTAATTCTGGCGGTTTCTCCTCGTATCATGTTCAGAGGGATTCTTTTAGCAGTGTAGACATATCTTTGTACTCCCCAGATTGCTATTCCAATTTCCAGTGGTCAGTTCTTGATGACTTACACGGGAGTAGCCACTTCCCTATTGTATTCATAACTGTTAACCTCGGCCTATAAACCCCACCCCCTCCCTTCCTAGTGGAATATGCGAAGAGCTGACTGGAATATCTTCCTATATTGACGCCTTTTGGGCACTTTTGATTGCCTTGACTCAACCGTGGACTATATAACCACTCATCCGTAGCGCCGCCGAACAAACCATACCTAGATGGTCTTCTGGCCGAATACTGTTTGTTGTACCCTTGTGGATTAAAGAGTGCGCGGCAACGGTACAAGCCTATTAGTTGGACCATGATAGATATCAAAGAAATCCTACACGTAGTCAAACCGAAAGAAATAAAATTCCGCCAGAGCATAAGCGTCGTGCCAATATAAAGTGAGGGGGCATATGCCCCCTCAAATTTTTGTATCTGGACTTTTTAATATATATATTTTTTATTTTAAGACTATTATGTTTAATACTTACAATGTAGTTATGATCATTTTATAGTATGAGTCAAATGTGTTCTTCAAATTAGAATTTAAGCCTCTTAGATTTTTTTCTTGTTTAATTGTGCCCCCGTAGAATTTTGGCTTGCATGACGCCCTTGCCCCAGTGGAAAATTCGATAGGTTCGTCGAACCTCGTCACATGTCCTCGGTATATTTCCTAGCTCCGTCTGCTAAGATCTAAGAGAGGGTAAACAAGATCCGAGGCAAATATACCGGTCATGTCGCCCCAGCCCTGAGTGTAAATGGAACGGTTATATGTAACCATGTTATGTTAGCCAACCGTTTTCACGGCGGAGGCAGTATCGCCGGATATACAAAGAAATTTGCAGCCTAAAAGGATATACATGAGTGTCCATCTCTACAATTCAACACGGTTTCTAAAATAAGGCATGCCCTTTCTCAATGCGCATCGACGTCTCCAGTCCTTGACAAAATCCATTAACTCTTTACGTCACCTACATCCACACTCAAAAGAGCTTTTATCCGATCTTTTGGTGGATGGAAGTGGTTTTTTTCTTTCATTAAAATCGTCAAAGATAGTTTAAATCCAGACAGCTACCGTCGTATCTCCCCCACGAGCTGTCTGAACAGACTATTAGAGAAAATGGTTAACGTCCGGTTGGGCTGGTTTTTAACTCTAGAATGCTTTCGGTTGGAGAATTTTACCCATCGACTTGTCAAACATACCTATTCCTGCATGATAACTGCGTCAGCGCTTTCCTTCCATGTACCCTCAGTCCACACTAGCCTCTAGAAGGAGGAGATAGTTCTATGTGTCTGCCCCGCATATTTCACTACGAAATTTGTGATTGAAGTGTTTTTTACCCGGCAAAAGCAGTTATGTAACTTTTATGCAAAAGTTTTTTTTACCAGTCAAAAGGAGATATGTAACTTTTATGCAAGTGTTTTTTACCCGGCAAAAGCATTTATGTATCTTTTATGTAAAGTGGTGGGGATTGTTTTGCTTGCAGAGCTGGGAACACTGCTAGGAATATTGATATTCAGTGGGTACAGCGAAATAACCACCTCTCCACTCGGAAAATGTGAGACACACTAAAAGGGGCTCCTCTGTACCGTACATGCATGGTACTGCAAAGATTTGAATTCCTCTTAAATTGTCTCCGGTTTGATAACCTCGGCCGTAGAGAAAAGCAACAGACCGCCTGGCGCCGATCCGCAGCAAAATCTGGGACATATTTATTCAACATTGCAGAGACATGTATTTGCCAGGGGAAAACCTGCCTGTAGATGAACAGCTGCTGGCGTTTAGGGAAAGGTGTTCTTTTAGGATGAATATCCCAAGCAAACTAGCAAATTATGGCTTGAAACTGATTCTCTGTAATGACAACAAGAACGAGTACATAGTTGATGCTATCCCTTACCTTGGGAAGGGAGATCCAAACTAAAAGAAAGAGTTAGGCCTCAGCCATTACTATACGAAGGAGCTGACTAGGCTATTCCACCAACCAATCGAAACGTCACAAGAGAATTGGTTCACGTCAGTCCCTTTGGCATTAGACCTGCAAAACTGTGATATGGCAATTATTGGAACAATCAAGGCCATCAAGAAGCAAATACCAAATTGTATAATACAGAAAGAAACCAGGGACTTTAGCATTCATGTACACGAAGGAACAGACACTTGTTTCCTATATGCAAATCAAGAAGACTTCAAAGAAGATTGTTTTGCTACTTTTTACAATTCACAACCAGGGAAATATTGTGGAAAAGTCAGGCAAGCCGGATATAATTTAGTTCTGCAACTGTACCAAAGGTGGGGTGATCACCTTTGATCAGATGTGTGCAACATACTGCAAATCCCGCAAAACTATATATATATATATATATATATATATATATATATATATATATATATATATATATATATATATATATATATATATATATATATATATATATATATATATATATATATATATATATATATATATATATATATATATATATATATATATATATATATATATATATATATATATATATATATATATATATATATATATATATATATATATATATATATATATATATATATATATATATATATATATATATATTGTGATATATTGTGAAACCACGATGCTACCCACGTGCATCTTCGCTTTAAAGCCTGGCTCCTTATCGCAGCCACCTGAGTCAATGTTTAAACAAGGAGGTTTATCTTCCTCCGTCGCCCGATGCACCGACCTCGCCAGATTGAGTTAGGCTTATGGGCAGATAAGGCCATTGTTCTCAGGCTCGGCTGTCCATTCCCTCGAAGCTCCCACTCCATTGTCCCCCACGCTAAGGAGATGTCCCGGCTAATTATATGGAAACTTAACCACTAAGATGCAGATTAGAGATCCAGATTTTCTTCGCGAGACATCACTACGGTCCAGTCTCACCTTGTGCACCAAAGGGCCCTTGACCTCGAGATACACCATCACTTGTCCAGAAGAAGGACAATATCCCTTGAGTGCCAAGGTTTGAGCCTTCGTGACACCAAGTCCACAAGGATTTCCATGTTGTTCAGAAAAAGAACAACGTTAGAACAGCCATTGTTCGTTCGAGCCCGGTGACAAGAAACGAATCCCCACTCCCCTGCCTGTTGTTCAGAAGAGAACAACGTAGAACAGCTATTGTTCTTTTGAGCCCGTTCGCCAAGAAACGGTTCTCACCCTTCCCCCCTTGTTGTTCAGAAGAGAACAACATTAGAACAGCCATTGTTCTCGAGCCCGTAGACAGGAGACGGTTCTCCCCCCCCCCATGTTGTTGAGAAGAGAACAACGTAGAACAGCCATTTTTCTTCAAGCTGTTCGTCAAGAAACGGTTCTCATTCCCAAGACGCCACGTTAGGATCATTTAATTCCCCCCCTTCGGCTGGAACTCACCAGCGGACCGAAAATTCCTTCACGTCGCCTTCCTCTGCACAACAAGTATAATTACGTAAGCCGAACGTTACCTTTGAGTATTTACCCCCTTTTGTCAACTCTATCCTGTGCTTTAAATGGTTTAGCGAACCATCCCCTCCCTCTAACTTTATATTTGTTTTACCTTTTTAAATCTTTTAATTCTCGGATTAGCTCGATTCCCCACGACCCTTTCCATTCTCTGTTTATGTCAATATTTTCCGTTTTGTGTGTTGTTGATAGTTATTATTAATAAAAATTTATTTTATTAATGATCGCAATATTATTATTCTTGAGCTCAGTTCCACTTCTTAAGCATATCGAAGATACATAATATCGGCCAGCCTAGACAATCCACGCACTCTTAAGATAATTAAGTAAGTTCCCTCAACGAATAGTTATATATGGTATATCGTCGAGAGTCCATTCTACGACATATAAATATATATATATATATATATATATATATATATATATATATATATATATATATATATATATATATGTGCGGTTAAGGTAATGGCATAATTAGACAACTGCTCTGCTTCAGGTCCAGCAGGTGATCCTATCCTCCTTGAACTGGAAGACAACACTTAGGGATGACCCATCCATCATGGGTCATCTCTAAGTGTTGTCTTCCAGTTCAAGGAGGATAGGATCACCTGCTGGACCTGAAGCAGAGCAGTTGTCTAATTATGCCATTACCTTAACCGCACCAATTTGTCTTGGATATTTTTCCATATATATATATACTATTTAAATTTGGTATCAAGTGTGTAAGGTTTAACGCTATATCTTTGCAAATACTGGTCTCAGTCGAGTAAAGCATAGTGTTATTAGCTATAATAATAGAGTATAGTAGTTCCCTTTTGTTTTAACGATTGCTATCCCCTTTTTTGAAACTTAAGAAGCTGGAGTAGATCAAGGAACTGTTATAATAATTTGTTTGTGTTTTTTTTGTGTGATTTTAGTCAGTGGTTATTTAGATCGAGAAACCAAGTACGAATAGGTCTGTATCCATATTTAGGAAGGCTAATTCTCTAGAAGGCATAATTCTTTTTGCAAGGAAATTTAGTTGGTTGACTATTGCGCCCCAAAGTGCAAAGATGACTCAGTTCGAAATCTTTAAAGCGCAAGGAGAGTCCTTGGGATTTTCCGGAAAAGAACTAATTGAGTACGTTCAAGAGGAGCAAAGAAAAGAACGAGAAGAAAAAGAAAGAGAAATCCAAAGAGAAGAAAAAGAAAGAGAAAGAGAGGAACGGATAAGACAAGCTGAGCTTCACCATCAGATTGAATTAGCTCGTGTTGAAGCAGAGATACAGTCAGCCAGTTCCCGTTTGGAAGCTCTGAATGTACAATTAACTACAGCACCTTAAAAGCTGAGTTATTGGCCGCTCATAATATGACTCCCGATTTCTACCGCTAAGAATTTCGAGGAGGTCGTATTAAACCCGGACAGACGTTCCGTCAATTCGGATACATTCTTCAGAGGAAATTTAAATTTTGGTTAGAATCCTCAAAGGTTGATCCGAACTACGAGTCCTTAACAGACTTCGTGTTGCGGGATCAATTTTTGGCGTCTCTCCCGACGGAGATCCGCGCGTTCGTCAAGGATCGTCGGTGCCAGACCTTTAAAGAATGTACCGAAGAAGCGGATGTCTATGCCGCAAGCCATAATTTATACCCAAAGGAGAATCGAACTTCTCACCAATCCCCACCCAGGAAAGAAGGAAGGATTCGCGCCCCTTCCCAGGAAAGCTGACGAAGCTTCCGGGCCCCGTAAAACACCAAAACTTCATTCCCCAAAACCAACAACGGGACTCCAAACCTCCCGTTAAGATTTCTCCTCCATCTCTCTTCCCGAAGCGACTAATCATATGCTTCACCTGTAGTGTAGAAAACCACATGAGCTGGAATTGCCCCCAAAATTCTAGGCTTAAAAGCGGACCAGCCCACTAAGTTCACCAAATTAATGCCACCCCGGCTTCCCCAGGGGTGCAGATCCAATCAGCGGCTTCTCCCCCTCCTTCAGGCCACCAGGTAAATTTTATTTTTGATAAAAGCTCACCGGGAACTTTGAAATTTGAGGAGGGCAGCGTGAACGGCTGCCGAGTATCGACTCTCGCCAGGGACACAGGATGTACGTGTTTCATCGTGTCCGACGAACTCCTCCCCCCAGTTGACCCTAACCACGAAAAATCTGCGGTGGTACATGACTACCTTGGGCGGGCGAACCAATTTCCCGTCGTTAGATGTTACCTGCAGTGTCAATATTATGATGGCTGGGCTGAAGTCATTTCAGCACACATAAAATTATGTTCTGTACTTATAGGACAGAGCCCTCAAGTAAGCTCCGACCCTGTGTCCCAGGCCGACCTTACTCGAGGTCGAGCTAAGAAGGAAGCCCAGGAGTCCGTTCCCCTCAGAACCCCGATACCGTCCGAATTCTCGGAGATCCTTAACCAGGACTTTAGGACGGCACAAAAGGAGTGTGAAGCACTAACACCCTTATGAGATAAGGCCCAAAACCAGGACACGGAGACTGTCCGTGGACCCAAAGTCACCAGGTACCTGGAGGAAGGTGGCTTACTTTATCGATCCGCCGAGGACAGTAATAACGCTGTTACTACTGTCCTATGCCTTCCACGATCCCATGTCCCTATAGTGCTCAAAGTGTCTCATGACAGCATTTTTTCCGGTCATTTTAGCCACACTAAAACGGGCCAGCGCCTTTTTAAATATTTTTATTGGCCGGGTGCTGCAGCTTACATCTTAAAGCATTGTCGATCGTGCGATGTGTGTCAGAAGACGTCCGCTAAGGGGCGGGTCAAACCTGCTCCCTTACAAAGGGGACCAATCATTACTGAACCCTTCTCCAGAGTGGCCATCGACCTGGTTGGCCCTATTCACCCCCCTTCGAGAGAAGGGCACAGCTACATTTTCACCTTGGTCGACTTTGCTACCCGTTTTCCAGAGGCTGCCTCCCTTCGCTGAATCGACAGTATTTCTTGCGCCGAGGCCCTCATTTCCATCTTTTCAAGGGTAGGCGTCCCCAAGGAAATACTCTCCAATAGAGGCCAACAATTCACCTCTGAGTTGATGGAGTACGCAGGGAAGCTGCTCATGGTAAAGCCCCTTTTTACCACCCCTTCCGGCCACAGACAAACGGGATGTGCGAGAAATTAAATGGAAATTTAAAATCCATTATTAAGAAGATCTGTGCCGAGCAGCCCCGCGAATGGCACCGATATCTCCCGGTCACCCTATTCGCCTATCGGGAAATTCCCCACCGTACATTAGGCTTCGCCCCGTTCAAGCTCCTTTATGGACGTAATGTACGCGGGCCACTCAGTATTTTAAAAGAGTTGTTAATCAAGCCCCAACTGGATCAAGAATTCCAGTCATCTTACGCTTATGTCTTGGACCTACGCCAGAGGCTCGAGAAATGCGCAAACATCGCCTATGAAAATGCCGATGTCAATTTGGAGAAATACAAAACCTATTTTGATTTCAGGTCCGAAGATCGTAAATTTAAGCCCGGTTATGAAGTACTCCTGCTCCTCCCCACAGCCAGTAATAAATTACTGAGCCAATGGAAAGGTCCGTACTCGGTTCGCGAGGTACGAGGACCGGTAGATTACCTCATTGGTACCCCAGCAGGTGATAAGCTCTATCACGTCAACTTATTGAAAAAGTACCACCGGCGCGCCTATGGAGATACCTTCATAGCACTGGACGAAACATCGGCGCTTGAAGAGGATTACCCCGCGGAGTCCCTTAATGTAATCCAGACAGTGTGCACACAACCTGATGCCGATTACCCTCTTCCTTCCCTAGCAGGCGAGCCTTTTGAACCCTCTGACCTGGATATCGACGCGCAGCTGACACCACATCAAAAGAGTCAGCTACAAGAACTATTATGTCAGTTTGACGACGTTATTTCAGAGAAGCCTGGGTGCGCTACTAGTTTCGAGCATGATATAAAATTAACAACCTTAGAACCCGTCCGTTCAAAACCCTATCCCATGCCGATTCATTTACGCCAAGCCTTTAACGCCGAAGTTGATAATTTAATTAGTTTAGACATAATAGAATCTTCCACCTCTAGTTATTGTTCCCCAATCGTCATGGTCAAGAAACCTGATGTCTGTTATCGGATGTGTATCGACTTCCGGAAGTTAAATTCGATAAATGTGTTCGACACCGAGCCCATTCCGTTGGTAGACCAAAACCTCCACCTTTTTGAAAACCCCAAGTTCATCTCAGAACTCGATTTGTGCAAGGCGTATTATCAAATCCCCCTCCGGCCCGAGGTGAAAGCATATACCGCCTTTGCAACGGAGAAAGGCCTTATGCAATTCAAGCGCCTTCCTTTTGGCCTCGTCACTGCTTGTAGCAACTATAACCGTCTCATGAGAAGATTGTTAGATGGACTTCCGAATGTATCCTTTTACTTCGATAATGTCTACGTCGCTACTCGCGAATGGAGTCACCATTTAACCACCCTATTAGCTCTCTTCGAGCGACTGCGCGAAAATGGCCTCACCATTGGCCCCAGCAAATGCCATTTTGCCCACGAAACCATAAAATATTTGGATTTCAAAATAGGACAAAGCCAGTTGGGTCCCCAAGAGGATAAGATTAAGGCAATCGCCGACATGCCCCTCCCGATTACAAGGAAACAATTAAGATCGTTCCTAGGATCAGCTTCGTACTATCGGCGATTTATTCCGAATTTCGCTGCAATTCCGGCGCCCCTCAGCTCCCTTTTAAAAAAGAATTCACCCGATCGTCTACGTTGGAATGATGTCGCTGTTTCCCATTTTAATCAGCTTAAGAGTAAGCTCATTTCCGCCCCCATTTTAAAGTTGCCCAACCCTGAAAAATCCTTTGGGATTACGACCGACGCGAGCAACGAGGGCATTGGAGGTGTACTCCTTCAATACGAGGATGACAGAACGAGTCATCCAGTTGCATATGCTAGTCTTCAATTATTACCACGCGAAAAGAGATATGCCACTATAGAGAAGGAAGCTCTATCAATTATTTGGGTTATAGACAAATTCAAAATGTACTTGACAGGAAAAGAATTTCAGATAGGAACCGACCACCGTCCGTTAGCCTATATTAGGAATGTGCGACACTACAACGGCCGAATCATGCGCTGGAGTTTACTTTTGCAAGAGTATCAATTTAAAATAAATTATATAAAAGGTTCCAATACCCAGGTCGCTGACGCACTCAGTAGGAATGCGTTACCGAATAGCGTAGAGTAATTGGATTCATAGGATTAGTATCTCCATGTAGGTATATACCGTCTTGTACGACTTAAATTTGATTCTCTTGTAATATAATTAGTTAATGTATATGTCTGAATTTTGTAACGCTCAATGTCAATTTTTTTGTATGTATATATATTTGTACCCATTAAATTACGTATAAATTATTTTGTCCCATATGTACTAATTTTATATCATTTCATTGTTCCATGCCCCTTTTTTTATTAAGTTGGTAGTAAAGGTTATTTTCCACTGTAATCTAAAGATCAAAATAATCATATGTATTGAGGTAATACTAGTTAGGTGCAGGAAGGTACGGTTGGTACAAGAAAACGAGTTCCCCACAACGAAGCTCTATCGTTGTCCCTTCTTTCTTTTTTTCGAAGTGACAACTTCCCCCGGAATAAGGGGGGGGGGGTAATAGAACGGGTTGAGACCGCGTAATTTCAACCACTATCACATGTTTTTAGAAAACCAAGATGCTACCCACGTGCATCTTCGCTTTGAAGCCTGGCGCCTTATCGCAGCCACCTGAGTCAATGTTTAAACAAGGAGGTTTATCCTCCCCCGTCGCCCCATGCACCGACCTCGCCAGATTGAGTTAGGCTTATGGGCAGATAAGGCCATTGTTCTCAGGCTCGGCTGTCCATTCCCTCGAAGCTCCCCCTCCATTGTCCCCCACGCCAAGGAGATGTCCCGGCTAATTATATGGAAACTTAACTACTAAGATGCAGATTAGAGATCGTGATTTTCTTCGCGAGACATCACTACGTTCCAGTCTCACCTTGTGCACCAAAGTGCCCTTGACCTCGAGATCCACCATCACTTGTCCAGAAGAAGGACAATATCCCTTGAGTGCCAAGGTTTGAGCCTTCGTGACGCCAAGTCCACAAGGCTTTCCCTGTTGTTCAGAAAGAGAACAACGTTAGAACAGCCATTGTTCGTTCAAGCCCGTTGACAAGAAACGGTCCCCCCCATCTGCCTGTTGTTCAGAAGAGAACAACGTAGAATATCTATTGTTCTTTTGAGCCCGTTCGCCAAGAAACGGTTCTCACCCTTCCCCCTTGTTGTTCATAAGAGAACAACATTAGAACAGCCATTGTTATCGAGCACGTAGACAAGAGACGGTTCTCACCCCCCCTTCCCCCTGTTGTTGAGAAGAGAACAACGTAGAACAGCCATTGTTCTTCAAGCCCATTCGTAGGAAACGGTTCTCATTCCCAAGACGCCACGTCAGGATCATTTAATTCCCCCCCCCCCTTCGGCTGGAACTCGCCAGTGGACCGAAAATTCCTTCACGCCGCCTTTCTCTGCACAATAAGTATAAATTACGTAAGCCGAACGTTACCTTTGAGTATTTAACCCTTTTTGTCAACTCTACCCTGTGCTTTAAATGGTTTAGCAAACCATCCCCTCCCTTTAACTTTATATTTGTTTTACCTTTTTAAATCTTTTAATCCTCGGATTAGCTCGATTCCCCACGACCCTTTCCATTCTCTGTTTATGTCAATATTTTCCGTTTTGTGTGTTGTTGATAGTTATTATTAATAAAACTCTATTTTATTAATGATCGCAATATTATTATCCTTGAGCTCAGTTCCACTTCTTAAGCATATCAAAGATACATAATATCGGCCAGCGAGACATCCACGCACTCTAAAGATAATTAAGTAAGTTCCCTCAACGAATAGTTATATATGGTATATCGTCGAGAGTCCATTCTACGACATATATATATTTATATATTTTACAGTGAAGTAATAACCTAATATTTCATTATTTTATTGTCAAATATAATAAAAGTTGAGTGCAAGTAATTTTTATTAATTTCCTAGAAGTGGGTAAAATTCCCCCAGCAAAAGCAATGGTTTTACAGGTACCCATGAAAGCCTTCTAGGATTAAAAGTAAATAACTTGATTTTTACCTTTCATTGTGGTTTTCGTGTCATAGTACAAATTACATTTTGTACCCTTTAAGACTGCATTATTTGAATCTTTTACAAGAAGACATCATTTGTTATTAATCTTCGACATTGAGAAAGTTTACGACACATCCATCACGGCGACACGAAATCCTACAACTGCATGCATAGAGAATGCAGTGGCTTTTACTAACCTTTCATAGTTTTTATCTTTCCGCAATTTTAAATTCCGTATTGGAAAAACTTACGATGACACAAGGTGTCCCTCAGGGGAGTCTCTTGAGCGTCAATTCTCCCAGATGGAGTTTCGGTTACACTCTTTGTAGACGACGTGATGTTATTTTACGTTTTCTTGCATTTCTTCGGCAGCTCACTGTGTATAGTTGGCTGCTGACATGGTATTCAATGAGAATTTCCAAAGGCTTCAGCTTTTCTGAAACAAATTCCAGTAAATTTTTTTTACCGGGGATGCACAACTCTCCTCGCCTCTTTTTCTTGCAAAACACCAAAATAAAATCATTTGCCTAGTTTCAATTTGGGGGTATGATTTGTAACTAAAAATTAACATGGCTACCCCATTTACACCGCCTCAGAACCACCTGCATGAAGACACTAGATACGTTGTAGGTCCTCTCTCACCCTTCATGAGGTAGTGACAGACATACACTAAGTTATGCACCACCCTTGCCCAATCCAAATTGGTTTGCGTGGGTTATGTGTACTCTTCCGCACCATCAACTATCCCTAGATTGTTTGACCCTATCTGAAAGATGGGGGTTAGACTTTCCAGTGGTGCATTTCGCACATCCCATTTAAAGAGTCTATATGCTGAAAGTGGCGTTTTGCCTGTTTCCTATCACCGATTGGATGTCTGTCTGCGATATATCTTTCGCATCCAGCAAACGCCGCCTTTCGAAGCACATAAATGCATCTCCACTACTTCGTTGGTATCACCGATGACACACTCGCATTTATGCCTAGACCATTGAGACTTGGGTTGGGTAATAATTTGTTCTCATTTGTTAATCCCAGACATGCTACCTATTTTTCCTGAGGTTGAGGTTAACCAAGTTGGGTTTCACCTATTGTTAATGTTTTTATTGGTATATGACACCATTATAGTTCCACGAGTGCAAATATCTTTTCATCCTTTGAACATTCTACTTCCCACGACACCCAATGCCCCCATATATACCGCCGGCTCTACGTTAAATACATGAGGGGGTTTCGCTGCACTTTATTCTGGTAGGTCATTAGGGACATCCCTACCTCGGATGGCATCTATATTCACTTACGAGAGTTGTGCATTTTTGTATTGCCTTTCGACTCCTCCTTCCCCTCCCATTTAACGATTTTATGACTTTTTACAGACCCTAGAAGCGTTTTGGATTCCTTTCGCTAGTTTTTTCCCTGTCATAAAAAAATCATGTGTGCCTAATAAGAAGGCCGTCAGATATAACGTCACCTTTTGTTGTATCCCAAGTCATATTGGCATTCCTGGACGCAAACTGGCTGACCATGTTCCTCGATTGGCCGCCCTTGATATCCAAGTAGCCATAGGACTACCATAGAGCGACTACTTCCCCGTTGTCCGGAAGTATGCTTTGGATTTGTAGCAGAAAGAGTGGGGCGGGCAAATCTAGTTTAAACTATGGGGTTTAATAAGTCGGTACGGTACTGAATATCGTGCGCCCAAAAGTTCCGATGCTACGAGGTGACTCTTTGTCGCCAACGAATTGATCATAATCGACTGACCTGCAACGAGGGCCCCTTGGCATTCCAAAGTGCATTTACTCCAATGTAAGTTGTACTGTCGCTCACATATTACTTAACTGTACATCACTCACAAGTCTCTGTACATCATGCTTCCCGTCTTTATCGAGTATACTTTACCCCATCTGCCTTGGTCGACTTTTAGCGGAGGAGTCAATTCGTGCTTCCTTTTGGTTATATTATCTCAGTCTGAAGTATTTCCTGCTCAGTATTTCGAAACCAGTTTTATCTTAATTTTAACTTTTTAATGTCCAACCTGATTTGAATGAGTCGGGGTTTTTTAGGTTCTAATCGCCGCGGGTGAAAGTCCATTAGGCGGTGGTGGAATGGTTGTTTTTCCCCAGGAGCAGGTGACTTCTGCTCCTTCATACCGCTATCGTACGAATGGGTTTGATTCAAATATCTTATTGTAAATTGCTAATGTATTATAATATTCCTACCAAATGTAAGTGTTAACTTAATTTTCTTTTCTCTTATTCTATTTCCCACTTTATTACCATAATCGTGATCCTATTCTAATTTATTTTACGTACATTTTATTTTACTTACATCCCATCCTATTTTACATACATCCTATACTGATTTAATTAAGATCCAATCTTATTTTAGCTACATTCCAACCAGTGCCCAGTGCCGGCCCAAGGTGCTGGCAACTCGGGCAGCTGCCTAGGGTGCGCCATGTGCTTAGGGGCGTATTCAAGGATATTCTAATAAATAAAATATTTCTTTCAATCTGACGTTATTAAGATAATTAAGATAAAAACAGGTTATATATATATATATATATATATATATATATATATATATATATATATGTATATATATATATATATATATATATATATATATATATATATATATATATATATATATATATATATATATATATATATATATATGAGGAATTAAACCACATTCTCCGAAGACAATTTAATTCGGAACAGTTTCGGTGTATCTCACACCCTTTTTCAACTGAAAAAGGGCGTGAGATACACAAAAACTGTTCCGAATTAAATTGTCTTCGGAGAATGTGGTCTAATTCCTCATCTTTTCTTGCGATATTGCATTAATTTTCATCATATATATATATATATATATATATATATATATATATATATATATATATATATATATATATATATATATATATATATATATATATATATATATATATATATATATATAGTTAACCCCTCGCGATCCTCAGCGACTTAAAAGAGGTTGAGTTCGAGAGGGCCCAGCGCCTCAATCCAGGCTCTTATGTCTTTAGGCCTATGAAGCGTCCTTTTGTTCAGGTAACGGTTCATTTACTTTCTCTTTTGAAATCTTTATTAATGTAAAGACTATTATATTTTCTTTCAATACTCTGTGAACTTTTTGAACAATTTCTTTAATTATAAAAGACTTCTGTTATGTGTACATTTGTGCGTTCAAAAGAAATGTTTGCGGTCACTGAGCACCACTGTTCAGGGTAGCACGCTTGGTTGGAGATTGGTGGAGACAAGAGGAAAAACAATGCGTTGGTGCCACATGCTACATCCGAACTCAAATCAGGCCATTTAAATGACTATTTAAAGCTCATCTTGTAGTGCAATTTCCGGAAGACAGGTAAGATAAATATGTACATATTTTATATATTTTTATTGATAAGAAATTTTCTTTTTAAAGAAGTGAATTTCAAATTACTTTAAAATTAAATTCTTTGGGTAATGAAGGAGCTTCGAGTTTTCAAGGCGTGGTATCTGAAGGGCTAAAAAAAAACCCCAGGTAATAACCTCATTTCTTTGTGATTTTTTTTAAAATTATACTTAAAAAGGGCCCCGAACATCTGCTTGTTCAGGATGCCAGCAACCAATAGGGCCGGCCCTGATTCCAATTATTATTTCCATTCATTGTCACCTTATTAATTTCATGTGAAATATTCTCCATTTTACACGTGCCCACATTTATCCAATATTCAAGTAATATTCTTGTATAAAATCTTTCCTATTACTCTATATTTTTAGGTTTTTCCTTGTGAATATTTTTGTAATTATATTTAAAAAAATTTCTGCTAACGCTATTCTGCAAATATTTTGTTAAGCCGCTATTAGCGGATTAGCGATTGGCGGACTTTTTTAAATTGCAGAATGCCCACCTTTGTCTAAATTAGATTGTCTTATTAACAATCCTGTTAAAACCCATACTACATTGTACTTATTCCTAACATCATTACACATTCCTAGCATTATTACAAATCGTTACACAAAGTTACATCATACCACATTGTCCGTAAAGCCATCTACCATTAATTATATAACTTCACCATTATCCTATATTCATTCAATTATTTATCTCAGCTATTACATAATCAATTTATCCTAATATGTGGGGAGAATTTATAGAGGCATTTAGTAATGAATATGGGAGAATGGAGGTAGCTGCGTAATCTTTTGGTCACTCAGGTGATTGGATACAAGCGGCCCCAATCGCTTTCTAGACCATTTGAAAGAAGTAACACCGACTGAATGTGCATATTCTAAAGGTCTAAAGCTTAATTTCAAGGAATCATTTATGCGAGAAGTCCCAGAGCACATTCGCCATTTGCTGACGATTGTGGCCTCACGTAACTTGGATGAAATTCCTAACGTGGCTGAACACCTTTACCTAAGCGCATATTCAAATTGGAAACCATTTAAGTTTCCAGCCCATACCACAAATATTAATACCAATATTTTTTTCGTACGTCCGGGTTCCAACCGAGGTTCTGAACAACTGGTCGGGACGCAAGCAGGGGGAGGTTCCTTTATTGTCAGAAAGTAAAGGCGGAACAATAAGATTACAACTTTGGAATCTAAAATTGCAATAGGGATACAGTTGCAGAAACCAACACGACCAATATAGGCACAACACGGCCACCTAACGACGTAACCAACAACTGCACTACAACAAAATAGGTGAGGCACAGTATATTGACCTTTATAATGCTTTCATTCCAATATCTTCCTAGTTTTCAGTCTAACTTATCTGATACATACTAGCATCACAGGAAATTTGGCAATAACGCCGTACGATATATATATATATATATATATATATATATATATATATATATATATATATATATATATATATATATATATATATATATATATATAGCCATGCAAATATTCCCCACATCCATTATTTCACTCTCGTAGTATTCACTTCACAAAATATTTTCGGACGTATGTTGGTGCTCGGTATTTACGCCAATGTGCTTCACTTCCGCCAGTATTTAGAAGGACGTGATTTTACTCTCCTTGTTGATCACAAGCCATTGGTTGGTGTATTCACTGCGCGTTACAATTCTTCTATAGCAGTGCCCTCTGGGGCCTTCCTATAAATAGTAAGAATTTGGGGAAAATGATATTCATATGTATATAATATGTAAAATTATCATCCAAAAATATAATTAATCAATAAATTTGGAACGAGAATATTCCCTGTAACTTTACCATAATTAATACATCAAAAATAACTTTTCTTTAAAATTTCCCATACATGAGCACGCACATACAAACATGCGCATTTCGAGCTCGGCCTTGAAGCGCTGTTGCAGAATGAAATCCAAATGACGAGAATCAACTTTGGAATGCACTGAAGTTATGCAGAGGTCCTAACTCTAGACTGACGATTTTTCCTTACCTAACTATCCTCACCCTCTCATTCCTCTTTCTCACCGTCAGCATATTTTCGACCGAAATCATATTTTTATTTTCTCATCCTGGTATTCGAACTAGTAGAAAGCTATCGCACATCGCTGTGTGTGGCCATGTATGAACGCTGACGTTTCCAAATAGACCCACTTGTGTTTGTCTTAACAACGTCTCAAGGTCCAACGCCATAAAAGAAAACCACCTCTGATTCTTTTTCCTCTTACATCGACGCATTTGGACGCCATTCTCTAGACTGTAATTATTATCTGACTGTAGAGAAATTGCTTCATTAATTATCCTGGAGGAGTATAGGTACATTAAAGATCCTCCCCAATGAGGAGAAGCGTGGGAACGGTAGCCGGCGAATAACCATAACTGCTTACCCTGTTTGATCTCCCCGCCGCTTTGGGCAGTTGGAGCTAACATCTGTTTTAAGGCGACCACATAAGGCCCTTAAACAACGCTCTAACGATCCAATTACCTACGAGACCCATAAACCCGTGGTTATAAAAAAAAGCGGTGCTAGTCAAAAGGCACGCCAAGTAGCGGTGTGGTTGCGAGCCTCTAATTAGCGAGCCGACTTGGGCACCCCAGTGCCACCCTCTGCTATTCTCGCTCTCCCTAGATGCGAACTCACCATTCGCCCCCCCGCCTTCTTTTGTGGCCTGGTGACTTCCCCCTTTTGAGCGGGCGGTAATCCGCCTATAAATAAGCCCCTCAAAGAAAGTAAGAAGATTAGAAGTCGAAACGCCAGAAGGAGGATCAGTTCGTGAAGATCGATCTTTCAGCCCGACACGAAGAGTAGAAATCGATACGAAAGTAGAAGGATTAGTTCGTGAAGATCGATCCTTCAGCCAGACAAGAAGATTAGAATTCGATAGGAGAGAAGAAGCTTCAGTTCGTGAAAATCGATCCTTCAGCCATACAAGACTATTTCCGTGAGAAACGATAGGATCAGATTGAGAAAATCGATCCCCCCTTTCCGGGCCGTATTAACATAAATAGTCGAGCTTTATATCGGTGCCATACCGAAGAATCCTTTACAGACTGTGAAGAAGTCTGACTGAAGAAAAGTAAACATGCTCACTCTCGATGGACTCTCACATCTCAAGCTCCGTTAGAGTGAGAGGAGAAGAACCCAGCCCCAACGAGCTCCTGTTCTTTAATTACGTTTAAGAATCAGCCCCCTGCAGACGTCAAGCCGTTCCCCCTCGACGAAATTCAAACATCGGCCACAACACTCCAAAGCGAGAAATAAGTCCTCCAGCGACATCCGACAATCCATAATACCTCCTGTCATGTAAGTTAGAAAGAACATTTATATTCATATTGCGATAGTAGAAGTTTAGTACGTCTCACGTTTTAAAGTGGAGTAGAAACCATTGTTCATGAACCTAGGTCATATTTGCTTGTAGACGAGAGTACGTTAATTTAATGTTTAACGCTAATCAAATAGAGTCACGATAAAAATACTAATCGGCAATTGGTATGTTTACGGGTAGCCTATTTGTTTATTTTTGTCAATGTATCCGTGCGACAGGACTAGATGATAATAGGACCACATAGAAATGTGTTAACTGTTTGTTTGCTATAGTTAAGTGTTTCATTTAAAATATATGTTTATTTTGGTATACATCTGGTGTTTCCTCTTATCTTTACGTGTTCAAATAGCTCTTACTTAAGAACATAACTACCGAATTAGAACTCTTAGAACAAAGCCTACTTCATCAAAGAAGTAACTCACGCACCACAAAGCATACCGCTACAGAAAGGGTGTCAAAGAGTATAGTGATCAAAAACGGCCATTCTACGACCTTATAAAAGGGGTGTCAGTTCTATAGGTTTTATATTAGAAAGAACCTAGCAGTGTCTATTTAAGAAAGAGCTAACACGTAAAAGGAATACCAGGAATAATAGAATATTTGACGAGAGGAAAATTGGTAAAGTTAGAGGTGGAAACAATCTAAAGGTAATTGTTAGGCCAAGTGGTAAGTTTCGGTGGTGGAGTAGGTCAGGCTTGATTAAAAACAAGGTAGATGACTGACATAAGCGTGATGGCATCGTTGACCTTTATCGGAAGCAAGGCCAAAGCCTCGGACTGGAAGGAACCGATCTGAGCTCGTTTATTCAGGAGAAAGAGAGAAACAAAAGAGAAGAAAGAAGGGAAAAGACGAAAATGGAAGCTGATGAAAGAGAGAAGATAAGGGCCCACGAAAGAGCTCTTAGCAAAGACCAGTTAGAGGTGCATTCAGTGTCATCCAAAACAGGAGTGTCACCAGCGGCCAGCATGAAACTCTCAGAGTACAGGGACGAAGAAGATTTATGCTCATTTCTCTCCCATTTGGAGAAAATATTTGAAGTCAATAATTGGGACCTAGAAGAAGATGGGGTCGCCAAACTGTTACCGCTACTCAATCGTAGGATGAGAGAGATATTTGTATCTTTACCCTAGGAGCGACTGTGGACTATTCCACTCTCAAAGCCGAACTTCTCTCAGCAACAAACCTTAACCCGGAAGAATATAGGATGAAGTTCAGGCAGGCTCGTATAAGACCTGGACAAACATACAAACATTTTAGCTTTGAGCTTCGTCAAAGCCTATAGTTTTGGATGGAGTCAGAAGGGGTAGAGAACGAAGTCGCTTCGGTCGTCGACTTCATGCTTAGAGATCAGTTACTAAGCACACTACCCCAGGAAGTCCGTGCATTCGTTAAGGACGAGTGTCTGGACGAGGCTGACCTCCACGCGGTAAATCATCGTTTATATCCGAGGGAGTACAAGAAAGAAAAGGCTCCCTCCCCAAAGAAAAATGGGCTTCCACCAAGGAATTTGCAGAAGAAGCCCTTTAAGTTCTCAGCAGCAAAAGGAACTTATAAGCCAAATTTTGGAGGAGAAAAAAATCAAAAACAAGTTATGGTTCCACGAGGATCATACCCTAATACCGGCACGTATCCCAGGAACCCCGTCACTTGTTATACCTGCGGGATAATAGGTCACCTGAGTGTCCAGTGCCCACAGAACTCTCGACTGAGGGAGACTTCGAGACAACAGGTGCAAAACCTGACTGCCGCGATCTCAGCAGGACAAGTGATTCGTCCTCCGTCCCCGCGCCAACATCCAAAGGGTCCGCAACAGATAAACTTTCTATTCAACAAAAGTTCTCCGGGCGTCCTACAATTTGAAGAGGGCACTGTTAATTGGTGCCGAGTATCCACTTTAGTCAGAGACACCGGATGTAGGTGTATAGTGATATCCCACAAGTTGCTGCCCCCAGTAAACCCTAACCATAAGAAATTCCCAATCGTCCACGACTTTTTAGGACGCGACAATCGATTCCCCGTCGTGAGATGTCATATACAATGCAGATATTTCACCGGTTGGACGGACGTGGTAGTAGCCCTGATTAAGTTCTGCGCAGTACTAATCGGACAAAACCCCCTAATTCCCCAGCAAGAAGTGGCCCAACGAGTAGTCACCCGGGCACAAGAAGCCCAGAGGAAAAAGCAACCTGCTAACTTGACCCCGAGGATTACCCTCGAAGACAATGAGTTAAAATTGACTTCCTTCGCTATTGCTCAGAAGGAATGCCCCACTCTTAAAACTCTATGGGAGAAAGCTATTGAAGGTGAAACTCTCCAAGTGAAAGGAAAGAAGCCTATCCAATATATCGTAGAAGACTCACTTCTCTACCGTACTATCAGCGAGGAGGATAAGGAGAGCAACAAAGCACTGTGTGTACCTCAAGAATACACGCAAAGAATTTTGAATACCGCGCATGATGGAATATTAGCCGGACACTTTGGGCACAACAAAACGGCGCAGCGGATATTCCGACACTTTTATTGGCCCCAGGCAGCCAGGGAAATTGTGGCCTATTGCCGATCATGCGACGTGTGTCAGAAGGATCCATCCAGAGGACGGGTACCTCCCGCGCCCTTACAAAAAGTGCCCGTTATAACCGAACCATTCATTCGAGTTGCTATTGATTTGGTGGGACCAATTCACCCCCCTTCAAGTGGAGGACACTCCTACATCCTTACCCTAGTGGATTGTGCCACCCGGTTCCCAGATGCCGTGGCCCTACGGAAGATTGACACTATTTCCTGCGCGGAAGCATTAATTTCAATATTTGCACGAGTAGGCCTGCCTAAAGAAATTCTATCGGATAGAGGGCGCCAATTCACCTCAGAATTGATGGAGTATTTTAATAAGCTACTGCTAGCCAAGCCAATTTTTACGAGTCCATTTCATCCATCCACTAACGGAATCTGCGAGAAATTTAACGGGACTCTCAAAAATATATTGAAGAAGTTGTGTCAAAACAACCCTACACAGTTGCACAGATGCCTGCACCTCTTTTCGCCTGCCGAGAAATACCTCATCGGACGTTGGGATTCTCACCCTTTGAGCTATTATACGGGAGAAATGTGTGAGGTCCTATGAGTATTCTTAAGGAATTATTTTCCAACGCGAATCTCGACCAAGAAATCAAATCGTCTTACGCCTACGTGATGGATATGTGTGAGCGCTTAGAATACTGCTCTGGCTTACCTCGAGAGAACGCCGAGAAAAATTTAGCCAAATACCGGGAATACTTCGATATGGAAGCAAAGGCGCGAAAATTAAAGGCAGGAGATGAAGTCTTATTATTACTCCCAACCGAAAATGATAAGTTATGGGCCCAGTGGAAGGGACCGTTTGAAGTAATTGAGGCACGGGGTCCAGTCGATTACTTGATAGATACCCCAACAGGGCGAAGAACTTATCACATAAACATGCTAAAAAAATATCACCTCCGCGCGTGCATAAAGAATATTACCCTTCTAGACGAAGAAGAACCCATGGATGCCGTTTACCCGGGTACGCCCCTGCAAGTCATACACACCGTGTGTGTGGAACAAGACGAGGAATACGAACTTCCATCGCTCTCATCTACCCCGGAAGACCCTCGGGTGGATTTAAAGATAAATCCCCACTTAGGGATTCAACAGAAAGCGGAAATGTTGAACTTGCTCATAGAATTCCCAGAAGTCATTTCTGAAACCCCCGGATGTGCCAAGGATTTCATCCATGAAATAAAACTAAAAACTAATTCAGTATGCGAAGCAAACCCTATCCTTTACCGATCCACCTACGAGAAGCCTTCAATAAGGAAGTCCGGAATTTATTAAAATTGGGAATTTTAGAGCCATCGGAGTCCGATTATTGCTCCCCCATAGTAATGGTTAAGAAACCTGATCAATCATTTCGGATGTGCGTGGACTTCCAAAAATTGAATTCAGTGACCGTTTTCGACGCCGAGCCCATCCCGCTAATAGATCAAAATCTTCATTTATTTGAAGACGCTAAATTCATCACCGAATTGGATTTGTGTAAAGCGTACTATCAAATACCTCTCGCTAAGGAGTCCAAAAAACTGACAGCTTTTGCGACTGAGAGAGGTCTGTTACACTTTACCAGGCTACTCTTCGGACTACTTACAGCCGGTAGCAATTACAATAGGATGATGAGACGAATTATCGCTGGCCTAAGTGACGTGTCGTTTTACTTCGACAGCGTGTACGTAGCTACCCGTACATGGGAGTCACACTTACCCGCCTTACGCTCCTTGCTGGAGAAAGTGAAGGAGCAAGGTCTAACCGCCGGGCCTACCAAGTGTTATTTCGCCTACGAATCCATTGAATACCTGGGATTCAAAATAAGACAAAAACACTTGACTACCCAGCAAGAAAAAGTGGATGCCATAGCCAAGATGCCCCGGGCGAAAACAAAGAAACAACTGCGATCTTTCATGGGAGCCGCCTCGTTTTACAGGCGTTTTGTTCCACACTTCTCTTCCATCACGGCCCCACTGAATGATTTGTTAAAAAAGACAGCGTCAGACCCTGTCACGTGGAACCCCCATGCAATAACTCAGTTGGAGGTGCTAAAAGGAAAACTTGTAACTTCGCCCATTCTTCGCTTATCAAATCCCAACAAGATCTTCGGCATTCGCAAGGACGCTGTCAAAACGGGTTAGGCTGAGTATTGCTTCAATACGAAGATGACGAAACAGCCTATCCCATAGCTTATGTCAGTAGGAAACTTTTGAGTAGAGAAAAAACCTACGCTACAATCGAAATCGAAGCTTTAGCCATAATATGGTGCATAGGTAAATTCAAATATTATCTAATAGGGCGCGAGTTTAAGTTGGAATTCGACCATAAATCGTTGTCATACTTAGGTAAAAATAAGAGTAAGAATGGAAGGCTCCTGAAATGGAGTTTACCCTTGATGGAGTACCAGTACTCCATTCACTATATAAAAGAGTCCAATAATTGTATGGCCGACTCGTTAAGTCGGAACCCTGTCGACGATTAAGGAGCAGCCTAACTATTGTATTATAGCAAAGTTAAGTGTAAATCAGTAAAATTGTAATTAAGTAGGGGCGAGTAACTCCCTAGTGGTAGGTAAGAAGATCCTAAGTTGACACAGTAATATAGGAATTAATGTAAGGTCAGGTGAAATGTTATCGAGGCATATTATTGTAAGCGTCGGATTGGAATAACCCCTCCCCCTGTTAATTTCTTTAGGAGGGAGGTAAATGTAGAGAATTGCTTCATTAATCATCCTGGAAAAGTATAGGTACATCAAAGCCCCCCCGCCTCCATGAGGAGAAGCGTGGGAACGGTAGCCGGCGAATAACCATAACTGCTTACCCTGTTTGATCTCCCCGCCGCTTTGGGCAGTTGGAGCTAACATCTGTTTTAAGGCGACCACCTAAGGCCTTTAAACGACGCTCTAACGATCCAATTACCTACGAGACCCATAAACCCGTGGTTATGAAAAAAAGCGGTGCTAGTCAAAAGGCACGCCAAGTAGCGGTGCGGTTGCGAGCCTCTAATTAGCGAGCCGACTTGGGCACCCCAGTACCACCCTCTGCTATTCTCGCTCTCCCCAGATGCGCCCCCCCCCTTCGCGTCCTTTCCCCCCTTCCTCTGTGGCCTGGTGACTTCCCCCTTTTGAGGGGGCGGTAATCCGCCTATAAATAAGCCCCTGAAAGAAAGTAAGAAGATTAGAAGTCGATACGCCAGAAGGAGGATCAGTTCGTGAAGATCGATCTTTCAGCCCGACACGAAGAGTAGAAATCGATACGAAAGTAGAAGGATTAGTTCGTGAAGATCGATCCTTCAGCCAGACAAGAAGATTAGAATTCGATAGGAGAGAAGAAGCTTCAGTTCGTGAAGATCGATCCTTCAGCCATACAAAACTATTTCCGTGTGAAACGATAGGGCCAGATTGAAAAAAATCGATTCCCCCCTTTCCGGGCCGTATTAACATAAATAGTCGAGCTTTATATCGGTGCCATACCGAAGAATCCTTTACAGACTGTGAAGAAGTCTGACTGAAGAAAAGTAAACCCGCTCACTCTCGATGGACTCTCACATCTCAAGCTCCGTTAGAGTGAGAGGAGAAGAACCCAGCCCTAACGAGCTCCCGTTCTCTAAATACGTTGAAGAATCAGCCCCCCACATCGGCCACAACACTCCAAAGCGACAGATAAGTCCTCCAGCGACATCCGACAATCCATAATACCTCCTGCCATGTAAGTTAGAAAGAACATATATATTCATATTGCGATAGTAGAAGTTTAGTACGTCTCACATTTTAAAGTGGAGTAGAAACCATTGTTCGTGAACCTATGTCATATTTGCTTGAAGACGAGAATACGTTAATTTAATTTTTAACGCTAATCAAATAGAGTCGCGATAAAAATACTAATCGGCAATTGGTATGTTTACGGGTAGCCTATTTGTTTATTTTTGTCATTGTATACGTGCGACAGCATTAGATGCTAATAGGACCGCATAGAAATGTGTTAACTGTTTGTTTGTCATAGTTAAGTGTTTCATTTAAAATATGTCTATTTTGGTATAAATCTGGTGTTTCCTCTTATCCTTACGTGTTTAAATAGCTCTTACTTAAGAACATAACTACCGAATTAGCACTCTTAGAACAAAGCCTATTTCATCAAAGAAGTAACTCACGCACCACAAAGCATACCGCGACAGAAAGGGTGTCAAAGAGTATAGTGATAAAAAAGGGCCATTCTACGACACTGACCATCATAGATCGTTTAACTCGTTGGTCAGAGGCTCTGTCTATTTAAGACATTAGAGCGTCCGCTTTTACTTGAGTCTTCATTGAGGGTTAGATTTCGCCCTTTGGTTTTCCTTCAACAATCATGGCCGATCGTGCAGGCCAATATTCGAATCGCTTCAGTGGCAATCGCTGATGTCAGTGGCTCATTTCGCTGACGTACAACAAACTACAATAAGGAAAGTAATGGCGCCAACGAATGGATATATCAGAAAATAAAACCTAATTCATACTCCGCTGATTCTAGCATCATGTGTGTGAACATGCTGACTTTGATCCTATTGGGGATTCTTTCGAGCTCCAGTCCCTATTCCCGAATTCTCCCCTATCCGAATACACTACGAAAACAGACATCAACAACATAAACCCAACTTAAATAATTTTTCAATTAAAGAACTAGCAAAGATAGAAAACCAACTACGTCCACTTGAATCTCTTTATATTAGATATACAAACCCCACTTTAAACTCCGACACAAGCTTATTTCCACTTTTACTACAACTATAATCACCCACGAATTGCACACGCCAAATCCACTCCTCTCACCAAACAACCCATATTGTTCAAATATTTCTCTTATCTCCGTTTTTTACCACGAAGACACCCAAAACTAATTAATCTTAGTTTTTATTTTAAAAACAAAAACATATTTCCTATTCCCTAATAGTTAAAAGCCCCGAATTTTTTTATAATTTGAATATTACCCCCTCTGCTGCTTCTCATTTCCCATATAATTAATTTATAAATATGTGATAACTTCTCTAAAAGATTCTTATGTTTGTATATATTTATAGTCATATAATGTCCTACCCTAAACGTCGGTACCAAGAAGTTAAAATTTAATAATGAATTCCTAAATGTAGCCTACTTATTTATCATATATATATATATATATATATATATATATATATATATATATATATATATATATATATATATATATATATATATATATATATATATATATATATATATATAT
The DNA here is from genome assembly GCA_963969495.1 of Ceratothoa steindachneri. Classification (NCBI taxonomy): domain Eukaryota; kingdom Metazoa; phylum Arthropoda; class Malacostraca; order Isopoda; family Cymothoidae; genus Ceratothoa; species Ceratothoa steindachneri. The sequence goes on along the minus strand of OZ018331.1, from coordinate 35,102,703 downwards.
ATAAATATATATATATATATATATATATATATATATATATATATATATATATATATATATATATATATATATATATATATATATATATATGTATATATATATAAATATAAATATATATTTATATATATATATATATATATATATATATATATATATATATATATATATATATATATATATATTATATATATATATATATATATATATATATATATATATATGTATATATATATAAATATAAATATATATTTATATATATATATATATATATATATATATATATATATATATATATATATATATATATATTTATATATATATATATATATATATATATATATATATATATATATATATATATATATATATATATATATATATATATATATATATATATATATATATATGTCGTAGAATGGACTCTCGACGATATACCATATATAACTATTCGTTGAGGGAACTTCTTCAATTATCTTTAGAGTGCGTGGATGTCTGGCTGGCCGATATTATGTATCTTCGATATGCTTAAGAAGTGGAACTGAGCTCAAGGATAATAATATTGCGATCATTAATAAAATAGAGTTTTATTAATAATAACTATCAACAACACACAAAACAGAAAATATTGACATAAACAGAGAATGGAAATGGTCGTGGGGAATCGAGCTAATCCGAGGATTAAAAGATTTAAAAAGGTAAAACAAATATAAAGTTAAAGGGAGGGGATGGTTCGCTAAACATTTTAAAGCACAGGATAGAGTTGACAAAAAGGGTTAAATACTCAAAGGTAACGTAATTATACTTGTTGTGCAGAGGAAGGCGGCGTGAAGGAATTTTCGGTCCGCTGGCAAGTTCCAGCCGAAGGGGGGGGGGGAATTAAATGATCCTGACGTGGCGTCTTGGGAATGAGAACCGTTTCTTGACGAATGGGCTTGAAGAACAATGGCTGTTCTACGTTGTTCTCTTCTGAACAACAAGGGGGAAGGGTGAGAACCGTTTCTTGGCGAACGGGCCAAAAGAACAATGGCTCTTCTACGCTGTTCTCTTCTGAACAACAAGGAGGGTGGGGGGTGGGGTGAGAACCGTTTCTTGTCAATGGGCTCGAACGAACAATGGCTGCTCTAACGTTGTTCTCTTTCTTAACAACAGGGGAAAGGGTGAGAACCGTTTCTTGGCGAACGGGCTCAAAAGAACAATGGCTGTTCTACGTTGTTCTCTTCTGAACAACAAGGGGGAGGGGGGGTGAGAACCATTTCTTGTCAACGTTCTCGAACGAACAATGGCTGTTCTGGCGTTGTTCTCTGTCTGAACAACAGAGGAAACCTTGTGGACGTGGCGTCACGAAGGCTCGAACCTTGGCACTCAAGGGATATTGTCCTTCTTCTGGACAAGTGATGGTGAATCTCGAAGTCGAGGTCCCTTGGCGCACAAGGTGAGAGTGGGTCGTAGTCATATTTTGCGACGAAAATCTGGATCTCCAATCTGATCTTAGTGGTAAAGTTTCCATATAAATAGCCGGGACATCTCCTTGCCGTGGGGGACAATTGAGTGGGAGCTTCGAGGGAATGCACAGCCGAGCCTGGGAACAATGCCTTATCTGCCCATAAGCTTAACTCAATCTGGCGAGGTCGGCGCATGGGGCGAACGGTGGGAAGTTAAACCTCCTTGTTTAAACATTGACTCAGGTGGCTGCGATAAGGCACCCAGCTTCAAAGCGAAGATGCACGTGGGAAGCATCAGGGTTTTAAATAACATGTGATAGTGGTTGAAATTAACGCGGCCTCAACCCGTTCTATCACACCCCTCCATTCCCGGGGAAAGTTGTCACTTTGAAAAAAAAAGAGAGATGGACATCGATAGAGCTCCGTTGTGGGGAACTCGTTATCTTGTACCAACCGTACTTTCATGCACCTAACTAGTATTACCTCAATACATGATTATTTTGATCTTTTGATTACAGGGGAAAATAACCTTTAATACAACTTAATAAAAAAAAAGGGGCATGGAACAATGAAATGATATAAAATTAGTACATACGGGACAAAATAATTTATACGTAATTTAATGGGTACAAATATATATACATACAAAAAAAATAGACATTGAACGTCACAAAATTCAGACATATACATTAACTAATTATATTACAAGAAAATCTAATTTAAGTCGTACAAGACGGTATATACCTACATGGAGATACTAATCCTATGAATACAATTACTCTACGCTATTCGGTAACGCATTCCTACTGAGTGCGTCAGCGACCTGGTTATCGGAACCTTTTATATAATTCATTTTAAATTAATACTCTTGCAAGAGTTAACTCCAGCGCATGATTCGGCCGTTGTAGTGTCGCACATTTCTAATATAGGCTAACGGACGGTGATCGGTTCCTATCTGAAATTCTTTTCCTATCAAGTACATTTTGAATTTGTCTATAAACCAGATAATTGATAGAGCTTCCTTCTCTATAGTAGCATATCTCTTTTCGCGTGGTAATAATTGGCGACTAGCATATGCAACTGGATGACTCGTTCCGTCATCCTCGTATTGAAGGAGTACACCTCCAATGCCCTCGTTGCTCCCGTCGGTCTTAATCCCAAAGGATTTTTCCGGGTTGGGCAACTCTAAAATGGGGGCAGAAATGAGCTTACTCTTGAGCTGATTAAAATGGGAAACAGCGACATCATTCCAACGTAGACGATCGGGGAAATTCTTTTTTAAAAGAGAGCTGAGGGGCACCGGAATTGCAGCAAATTTCGGAACAAGTCGCTGATAGTAAGAAGCTGATCAAGGAACGATCTTAATTGTTTCTTTGTAATCGGGAGGGGCATGTCGGCGATTGCCTTAATCATGTCTTCTTGGAGACCTAACTTGCTTTGTCCTATTTTGAAACCCAAGTATTTTATGGTTTCGTGGGCAAAATGGCATTTGCTGGGGCCAATGGTGAAGCCATTTTCGCGCAGTCGCTCGAAAAGAGCTAATAGGGTGGTTAAATGGTGACTCCATTCAAATAGCTCTTGTAGCTGACTCTTTTGATGTGGTGTCAGCTGCGCGACAATATCCAGGTCAGAGGGTTGAAAAGACTTGCCTGGTAGGGAAGGAGGAGGGTAATCGGCATCAGGTTGGATGCACACTGTATGTATTACATTAAGGGACTCCGCGGGGTAATCTTCTTCAAGCGCCGATGTTTCGTCCAGTGCTACGAACGTATCTCCATGGGCGCGTTGGGGGTACTTTTTTTCTTTGGGTCCACGGACAGTCTCCGTGTCCTTGTCTTGGGCCTTATCACCTAAGGGTGATAGTAATTCACACTCCTTTTGGGCCGTCCTAAAGTCCTGGTTAAGGGTCTCCGAGAATTCGGACGGTATCGGGGTTCTGAGGGGGACGGGCTCCTGGGCTTCTTTCTTAGCTCGGCCTCGAGGAAGGGCGGCTTGAGACACAGGGTCGGAACTTACTTGGGGGCTCTGTCCTATAACTACGGAACAGAATTGCATGGGTGCTGAAATGACTTCAGCCCAGCCATCATAATATTGACACTGCAGGTAACATCTAAAGACGGGGAATTGGTTCGCCCGCCCAAGGTAGTCATGTACCACCGCAAATTTTTCGTGGTTAGGGTCCACTGGGGGGAGGAGTTCGTCGTACACGATAAAACACGTACAGCCTGTGTCCCTGTCGAGAGTCGATACTCGGCAGCCGTTCACGCTGCCCTCCTCAAATTTCAAAGTTCCCGATGAACTTTTATCAAAAATAAAATTTACCTGGTGGCCTGACGGAGGGGGAGAAGTTGCTGTTGGGTCTGCACCACCGGGGGAGCCGGGGTGGCATTAACCTGGTGAACTTGGTGGGCTGGTCCGCTTTTAAGCCTAGAATTTTGGGGGCAATTCCAGCTCATGTGGTTTTCTACACCACAGGTGAAGCATATGATTAGTCGCTTCGGGAAGAGAGATGGAGGAGAAATCTTAACGGGAGGTTAGGAGTCCCGTTGTTGGTTTTGGGGAAAGAAGTTTTGGTGTTTTACGGGGTTCGGAAACTTCGTCGGCTTTCCTGTAAGGGGGCGCGAATCCTTCCTTCTTTCCTTGTAGGGGGATTGGTGAGAAGTTCGATTCTCCTTTGGGTATAAATTATGGCTTGCGGCATAGACATCCGCTTCTTCGGTACATTCTTTAAAGGTCTAGCACCGACGATCCTTGACGAACGCGTGGATCTCCGTCGGGAGAGACGCCAAAAATTGATCCCGCAACACGAAGTCTGTTAAGGACTCGTAGTTCGGATCAACCTTTGAAGATTCTAACCAGAATTTAAAATTCCTCTGAAGAATGTATCCGAATTGACGGAACGTCTGTCCGGGTTTAATACGACCTCCTCGTAATTCTTTTTGGTAGAAATCGGGAGTCATATTATGAGCGGCCAATAACTCAGCTTTTAAGGTGCTGTAGTTAATTGTACACTCAGATGGTAAAGATATAAAAATTTCGCGCAATTTACAATTTAACAAGGGAAGTAATCTGACTACACCTTCAGCCTCCAGATCCATGTTATTGATTTCGAGGATCTTTTCGAAGTGGGCTAAAAATGCTCCGAAATCCTCTCCGTCCTTGAAATTGGGGAGCTTTAGTGGGAGATTGGGGGGGGGGCTTCAGAACGTGAACTGGATAACTGTATTTCTGCTTCAACACGAGTTAATTCAATCTGATGGTGAAGCTCAGCTTGTCTATTCCGTTCCTCTCTTTCTCTTTCTTCTCGTTGGATTTCTCTTTCTCTTTCTTCTCGTTGGATTTCTCTTTCTCTTTCTTCTCGTTGGATTTCTCTTTCTCTTTCTTCTCGTTGGATTTCTCTTTCTCTTTCTTCTCGTTGGATTTCTCTTTCTCTTTCTTCTCGTTAGATTTTTCTTTCTCTTTCTTTTCATTTTTCTTTTTCTTCTCGCTCTTTTCTTGGCTCCTCTTGAACGTACTCAATTAGTTCTTTTCCGGAAAGTCCCAAGGACTCTCCTTGCGCTTTAAAGATTTCGACTGAGTCATCTTTGCACTTGGGGGCGCAATAGTCAACCAACTAAAATTCCTTGCAACAAGAATTATGCCTCTATAGAATTAGCCTACCTAAATATGGGCACTGACCTATTTGTACTTGGTTTCTCGATCTAAATAACCACTGACTAAAATCACACAAAAAAACAAAACAAATTATTATAACAGTTCCTTGAGCTACTCCAGCTTCTTAAGTTTCAAAAAAGGGGATAGCAATCGTTAAAACAAAAGGGAACTACTATACTCTATTATTATAGCAAATAACACTATGCTTTACTCGACTGAGACCAGTGTTTGCAAAGATATAGCGTTAAACCTTAAACACCTGATAACAAATTTAAATTATATATATATATATATATATATATATATATATATATATATATATATATATATATATATATATATATGTCGTAGAATGGACTCTCGACGATATACCATATATAACTATTCGTTGAGGGAACTTCTTTAATTATCTTTAAAGTGCGTGGATGTCTGGCTGGCCGATTTTATGTATCTTCGATATGCTTAAGAAGTGGAACTGAGCTCAAGGATAATAATATTGCTATCATTAATAAAATAGAGTTTTATTAATAATAACTATCAACCACACACAAAACGGAAAATATTGACATAAACAGAGAATGGAAAGGGTCGTGGGGAATCGAGCTAATCCGAGGATTAAAAGATTTAAAAAGGTAAAACAAATATAAAGTTAAATGGAGGGGATTGTTCACTAAACCATTTAAAGCACAGGATAGAATTGACAAAAGGGTTAAATACTCAAAGGTAACGTTCGGCTTACGTAATTATACTTGTTGTGCAGAGGAAGGCGACGTGAAGGAATTTTCGGTCCGCTGGCGAGTTCCAGCCGAAGGGGGGGGGGAATTAAATGATCCTGACGTGGCGTCTTGGGAATGAGAACCGTTTCCTACGAATGGGCTTGAAGAACAATGGCTGTTCTACGTTGTTCTCTTCTGAACAACAGGGGGGGGGGGGTGAGAACCGTTTCTTGTCAACGGGCTCAAACGAACAATAGCTGTTCTAACGTTGTTCTCTTTCTGAACAACAGGGGAAAGGATGAGAACCGTTTCTTGGCAAACGGGCTCAAAAGAACAATGGCTGTTCTACGTTGTTCTCTTCTGAACAACAAGGGGGGAGGGGTGAGAACTGTTTCTTGTCAACGGGCTCGAACGAACAATGGCTGTTCTAGCCTTGTTCCCTGTCTGAACAACAGGGGGATCCTTGTGGACGTGGCGTCACGAAGGCTCGAACCTTGGCACTCAAGGGATATTGTCCTTTCTTCTGGACAAGTGATGGTGAATCTCGAGGTCGAGGTCCCTTGGCGCACAAGGTGAGAGTGGGTCGTAGTCATGTTTCGCGACGAAAATCTGGATCTCCAATCTGATCTTAGTGGTAAAGTTTCCATATAAATAGCCGGGACATCTCCTTGGCGTGGGGGGCAATTGAGTGGAAGCTTCGAGGGAATTCACAGCCGAGCCTGGGAACAATGCCTTATCTGCCTATAAGCCTAACTCAATCTGGCAAGGTCTGCGCATGGGGCGAACGGGGGGAAGATAAACCTCCTTGTTTAAACATTGACTCATGTGGCTGCGATAAGGCGCCCAGCTTCAAAGCGAAGATGCACGTGTGGAGCATCGTGGTTTTAAATAACATGTGATAGTGGTTGAAATTAACGCGGCCTCAACCCATTCTATCATATATATATATATATATATATATATATATATATATATATATATATATATATATATATATATATATATATATATATATAGATATATATATATATATATATATATATATTTATATATATATATATATATATATATATATATATATATATATATATATATATATATATATATATATATATATATATATATATGATAGTGAAATCACTGTATAGGAGCCAACAGTTTAATTTACGAGACTAGTTTCAATATGTAGTTTATCATACTCTATTCAGTCGTATACTGAGAATGCAATTGTTACAAAAGTCTATAAATAGCGTACATATCAGAAAAAAATAAAAAGGAAAAACACAAAGAAAGACAAAACGGGGAAAAAGGTCATTAATCAGGGAGTGTAAGTCTAAGATCGCTGACTAAGCTTTTTACGATGAGGTTTCGGGAATGAGGGCTGCATTTCAATTACCCATCTGACAAATCAAAATTGGGAATTTCTCCTATTAATATAGATTCTACTATTTTTATTTTACGGGAATCTGTACAATTATATATGATTTGTGCCTTTGAATAGTCAATTTGGTGGTTGAAATTGCTAATATGATTAAAAATAATGGATGTGGTAATGCCTCGTCTGACATCACCTTTATGTTCATAAATTCGTTTTGTTAAGGTTCTTCCGGTCTCTCCTATGTAAAATGAGGGACAGTTTTTAGAGCCACACGGGATTAAATATACACCTGATTCATTTGACTGATCCACGGGGTTGGTCGAAGGGAAAGATTTAAGGATAGAAAAAGGGTATTTAAATGTGGTTAGTCCTGGAGAAATAACTTTGTTTACTCCTTTAAGGAGGGGAGAAAAAGGGAGGGATAGACACTTTGTATTACTAAATTTGTTTTATATTTGGGACAGTAATGAGTAGATTTTGCTTTAGATAAACTTTCATTGATCACGTGGAGGGGATAATTTAATTCAATGAAACTGCAGGTTATATATGTAATCTTTTCTTCTAGAAAGCAAGGGTCACATATCCTGAGTGCTCTCAAAAACATACCTGATGCAACGGCTCGCTTAATGTTAATATCATGATGAGAAAAGAAATGGATATAAGAGTTAGAATGGGTTGGTTTTCGGTACACAGTAAAGCTAATTTTATCAATGACTCTAAAAATTTTTACTTCAAGAAAGGATATACAATTATCTTTTTCCCACTCTACTTTAAAATTGATAGTGGGATGGAGGTCGTTAAGATTTTTAAGGAAATTGTCAAATAAGTTTAAACTATTTACAGGCCAAATCGATATGACATCATCTACATACCTATACCATACAAAATTATGATGGGGATTCACATAAGGGAGTAATGATATTTAGAAATGCTCCACAAGAAGGTTACATAATATGGCGATAAAGGATTACCCATGCTAAGACCATATTTTTGACGGAAAAAAACCCATATCGCTGATAAATACATTTTCAGCAACAAAGTTTAACAAGATTTATAATTTATTTTTGCCTAGAGGGAGGTTTAATTTTTGATCATCTAATACCTTATATCGAACATCAAGAGCTTCGTTACCTGGTACGTTAGTGAACAGGCTGTCTACATCAAAGCTTATTAATCAAACGTAAGTCCAACCCAATTTCCTTACACACTGAGACGGTGCCAATTGACCTTTACTCGCGTTCATCCAAAGTGTCAACACCACTTTCATAACAAAGTGGAGTGGTTATTCCAAAATAGTCTGTGGAGGAAGGCTTGAAATCCTGCGAAGAATGTTCTCAATCTTTCTGCTTACGATCTCTCGCGTGATCAAAAAATTACCCTCGGCTATGAGCTATCCTTTGCGTCTCAAAATAGTGATTCTTTTATCCTTAATCATCTCCTTTCTATAAATAAATTTTGTGAAAGTGATCAGTCGAACATTGAGTTCTTAAGTGGTTTTGCAGCTGGTGCTTTATCCCATAGTGATAGTGTGAAATACTTAGAGATCCCCAAATTACTTAACCCTTTCGCTGTTAATCGGCCATATATTGATAGAATATAAAATAACGGTTAACTGCGAATCGGTCATATATGGATTTGATCTAGTATTTTTTCTCCTATTGCCCAAAAGTTTGAAATTTTTCCTAAGTAGTTTTCTTTGCCACTCTTCCATCAGGTGCCATGTTTGAAATATTTCCATTCCATATCAGTACCTCTCAAAATGTCGAGTAGAAAAGTTCAGCAAGTTTGCACACCAAATTTAAAGGGAGGGCTAAATAGGCGATGAGTCTAGCGATGATGGCTTGCCCAGTGAATCATTATCTGAATTTGACAGTGATAATATAGAAGTTTTAGACGAAGAAAATAATGACACTACAGACGAAAATGAAGAGTACGACCCTCGGCCACGAAAACGAACACGGCGTGCTACAACTGCGTTTGAATCTTCACAATCAGGTTTGACTTCTTCATGCTTCATTACACAAAATTCAAAAGAAATAGATTATTTTGAACAGTTTATCGACGATGATGTGATCAATATAATTGTCACACAATCAAATGCATATTATGAATTTTTGAAGCAAAGAAATTGTTACAAACTGAATAGCCGCCTTTTCACCTTCAAAGAAACGGACCCCAACGAAATTCGCTTGGTTTTGAGTATTCGGCTTCTCATGAGTCACAGTAAAAAAAAAAAAAATCGCCTAAATGATTACTGGTCAATTAATGAACTTCACGAACAGAAAATATTTGGAAAACTCATGTCAAGAGATCACTTTCTGCAAATATTGAGACTTTTACATTTTAGCGATAATACAATTGAAAGAGCTAGCAAGATAGAAAAAAAATCAAACATGTCTTGGATCTCATTAGACATAAATTTAAATCAAAGCTGATTCCTTTCAAAGACCTTTTCATAAATGAAAGTCTACTCCTTTGGAGAGGAAGACTCCATTATAGACAATACAATCCAAATAAAAGACATAAATTCGGTGTAAAAACGTTTGTATTGTGCGATTGTAAGACTGGTTACGTAATAGAGTTGATCATTTATACTGGAACCGGTACAGAAATTACTATCGACAATGAAGTAGGTGTGACGGGCTCAGTTGTAATGACACTGCTTGAATCCTATTTGAATAAGGGCCATGTTCTTTTTGTCGAAAATTGGTACACAAGCCTTGTTCTCTTAGCAAAATTACTAAAAAATATGACTGGAGCTTGTGGAACAGTTCATTCCAATAGAAAGAACATGCCTAAATTTAAAAGTTTGAAGAAGGGGGAGGTTGATTTGATGCAATACAACATATTATGCGTAAAATGGTATGATAAACGAAATGTACAGTGCTTACAAGTGCGCATGATGATCAAAAGTGTGACAGCGGGAAAAGGGATAGAGATGATAACATTATTTTGAAACCTAAATTTGTGATTGAGTACACCAAAAAAATGCGAATGGTTGATAAGAGTGATATTTTGATAAGTGGTATAGAGAGTGTGCGTAAAACTATTAGATGGTATAAGTTTTTCTTTCATCTTGTTGACTTATCTATTCTAAACGCTTATTATATATACAAGGAGAAAACCAACGAGAAAAAAAAACAATTTTGGATTTTTCAAACAGTGTGATTGCACAAATAGTAGATAAATATAAAAAAAGATCGGAATTTTGATATTAGACATATTGGTAATCGACCATCGCACCTTATTGATGTTGGTATTCATTTTATGAAGCCTCTTCCTTCAAGAAGAACTTGTCATGTATGCGCCAAAACAACAAAAACTGAGAAAAAATATCAACGAACAAATTATATCTGTGGTGAATGGGAAGTACCATTATGTGTTCACCCTTGTTTTAAAAATTACCATACAGAAAAAGATTTCTAGTTCAATGTACATAATTGTTTCAATTATAAATAAATAAAGTTTTAATATGTATATATTTTTTATCCTCGCTATAGAAAGCATTTTAAAGCTTTAATTAGTGAATGGAAATATAAAAAAATATGCACTTAAAAATAAAATTATGTAAGCTACTGATAGAATAGAGAGAGGAAGTAAATGTGAAGGAGGCCACAGATACAGATGTAGGGTGCGCTGAGGCCTTTGCAACTGCGGCGCAATGACTTTAATTCCTATTTAGGTTTTGGGCTATTTCGATCTTTCTTTTCCTAGCTTTTCATAGTTCTTCGATATATAATGTGTATTTTTATACTTCTTCGTCACTTGTTGGGTTGAACAAAAGCACTTTTCTCAATGTGGTGTTTCCTATAGTAGTATACTTTCTACGTATGTCTATTAGTCCTTCACAATTTAGTAAGAAGTCTCGTAATGTCTCTTGCTCTCCTCGGTTGCAGAGGTCACATTTTTCCTCCTCTCCTGTAAACCTCTTCCTCCAATTGAGCTGCAGTGAGTTGGTTTTGCATCTAAACTTTAGCTTGGACTTAAATGAGTTGTCATATATATTTTCCTCCTTGATTACCTTCTTATTCATAAAATATGTACTTTGTGTTAATTTCCTCTCCATACCTAGCCTCCATCTCTCTTCTCCCCATTTCCTTACTATCTCCTTTATACTTTCTTCCTTCAACTGATTCAGTAAACCACAAATTCTTCTTTATGCTAATACGTAATATTTTGGTGTGCTTCCATGCGTTCGAAAGTGTGCCTTTATTTTTAATATATTTAAAAGCATTAAATTTCACTTTAATATAAAATGCTTGATAAATTTTATTACAAAATATGTTTGGATGAATTCAAAGAGATGTTAAAATTTCACAATATTATCAATATGTTTGCGTCTGGGAATGGAATTAGGCCGAAACAGCTGTCTGCAATTATATCGAAAAGGGGAAAAATTGTGGGGGCCATTAATGTATGACCTTCGGAGACCAATGGGATAAGAAAATCCCCCCCAGTGGGCGGAGCTAAAAAAAAAAATGTAATCCCAGAGTCTACGCGTCCTGTACTATTTATAGAAGAAAAATGGACAATTCGTCACAGTTGGGTAGACAGTTAAGTTAGAACTAATTACGGTTCGTTTAGCGTCGCGAAGACCCCCTTGTACACGCCTAAGTCTTGTTTCCGTAACACTCGCTTTCCTGACCGGTAGTGAAATATTCTCTGACCATAATCGTGTAAACGTTAGCCTCCCTTTTGCTTTGCTCGTTTTGTTTGTTGTAATTAAACATTATTTTTTTTACGTGATTCCTCTCAGTCCTTTCTTGATCACAAGCCTTCGGCAAACCCAGCCAAGTCGGAATATTACTTGAGTACCTTCGGAGTCAGATACGAAATTAACGCCACTTATCACCCACTCGTGGGACTTGAGGGACTCTCCAAACTTATCCGTGACATTAATTCCCCCCCTTCTATAATCCGGGTGACCGCGTCACTTTAACCCACGAACGAGTGACACTTGTTCTCCTCAAACAACCAGCGCCTTCAAACTGGTAACGTTATTCCCATACTTCTTCTTGAGCTGAGAGTATGCTTGGAGTTGTCGAATCTTTCATCTCTAAGCGCTCGTTGTTCGTTGTATGAATCCAGAGTTGGGCGGTCCACTACATTAGTCCGCTACTTGCGGACTCTCTAAATGGTAACGGAGTAGCGGAGGGGGTTTCTATGAGCATAAGGTAGCGGACTAAAAAAATTCAAAACCGCTACCGATACCTATTTTACGTTTCTTTACAATAAAACTGCTAATTTGGGATGTAATATACAGTAGTTTTCCTTGAAATGTATTAAAAAGCTGATTTGGGGGGGCAGCGCTTTACAATAAAAAGTAGCGATAATGGAGTAGCGGGTAGCGGTTTCACGATATTGAAAAAGTAGCGGTTTAAAAAAATTGGTAGTAGCGCCCACTTCTGTGTGAATCCATTGTTCTTATCGATCCCTATTCTTGTTCGATCGAAAGGGTCATCACTTATGAGGTTAGGGTAAAGTGGGTAACCAGGATAAGGCAGACTTTATATTTGGTGGAGAGAATTCGCCAGACCTACTTCTTTTCTATGTTCTTGGGGTCACCGGTCACAGAGTCTACCTCCTTGGGTGAGGAGGACCCCATAACCGGTGACAGACCCTCTTCTTCGGGCCTACCTGATGTCTAGGCTATAGGTTAATGAGAGATGGACGAGAGGGCGGACTCGGGAAGCCAACGATGATGAATGAGTTATATGGACAGACGAGTTAACTGATTCTCTTTTTATCTTAGTCTCCTCTCTTTAATGTTTACATCCGTATGTATATATATATATATATATATATATATATATATATATATATATATATATGCCCCTCACTTCCAAGGGACGTGACCTATTTTCATTGACCTGGGCGCGGCGCGGAGCTAATGATCAGAAATATGTTCGTCAGTTCCTTTGTTCACCGTTGAGCGGAGTTACAAGATGTTTGTGCGTTTAATGAAACTACATATTTTTCCCAAGTTGGGCCAACATCCAATATCAGAAAGACCGTTTGCATTTCACAGGTCCTCAAAAATCTTGACCGGTCAAAGCACATGCCACCCTGTATTTGTTCGGCTTACCCCTGTTATCTATCATTGAAATCGTTTCGTCTGGCAGCTCTTTCCTAGCGAGTGTATGTTTGTGTGACCGCGTAGAAACTCTGACTCTCCGCCTGCTTGCTTCATGCTTCCCTTAATAAATATACAATTGTGAGATAAGTATTTTTCACGATTTTACATTGGTTCGCTACTTAATACATGGCATATTATCTCATTAATTAATGCATGCACCCAATATATGGATCTGTGCTCATAGTGTTCTGGTAAAGAGTTCTATAATGTTTTCCTTTGTCTGTATTTCGGTCCTTCTGGGGTTCTGACATTAACTGAGGAATAAAACCCACGAATGCCGAAAAAAGATCCCACTAAACATCTACTATCAAAATAGACGGACATCAACTCTTTTCCTGGAAAATAACGACAAACCTCCTCCTCAAATCAAACAAAGGACCCACCTGATATATGAGTACACATGTACCTTAGGAGACTGTAAGCTCTGACCTAACTCATATATCGGAATGACCGAAACCACACTCTCAAGAAGAATATCCTACCACCTCAACAATAGTTCACCTAAAAGACATACACAAGAAATACATGGAACTTGCCTTAACAGAAAAATGATGGAAGAAAATACCAAAATTGTAGACTATACTCCCAACATACTCCAATTACTCCTCCTTGAAGCAATATATATTCAAAAAAGCTAACCAAGTCTAAATATACAATCAAACTCCGCCAACTGCAAGAAGAGCTGGACAGCTGCCTTTAGCCGCTAGTCACCTCTGGCAAGCAGCTTACCTCCTCCCCCCTCTTCGGCCACCCACTCCCACTTCCTCGACTAGTCCCTACCTGCAACTCCTTGTCTTCCATTTCGCCTACACGTATCTGTGTTTCGTTGGTTAGTTTGTTAACACATTTTTTTATAATATATAAATTGAAATACATGTATTAATTTCACATTTGTTAAGATTGCAGCTTATTGCACCGTCTAGCACACGTGTCTGTGTGAGCGTGCATGAACGAATGTATGTCAAAGCAGGATAGTTTGAGGGAGTTATAACCCCCATCTCTCTCTCTCTCTCTCTCTCTCTCTCTCTCTCTCTCTCTCGCTCTTTCTCTCTATGGCCTACTTTTTAGTGATCGAAGAATATTAGAGGAGGGAAGGGTGTTTGCACGCTTAGGACCGCCCTGGGCAGCTGGACGAATATTGCCGTTCTCGACCTCCTCGGCAATCGGCACAGTGGACATCGTGGTTTATAGCTTTACAATAGGTAGAGGGTGTTTTGGCCTCGGACACCTTCCTTTGACTCGTTTTCTCCCTAACCATCCCCTAACTCCCCCCTTGTCGATTCCTTGAAAACACTCTAACAGGAGCACCAAAAGGCCACTATTCATCACAATCTGGAGGAAGAAACAACTCGTTGAAACCCCTACCAAACTAAGACTCCTAGACACTGGGCAGAACCGTTCCGAAGCTTGAAGAAGAAGCAACCGTCTACAATCAAAACTCTCAACAAGCTCTTGGACTCAGCTGGATGGAAAACTTCTGAAGCGTGGGGCACCGTGAACGACTCATCCACCCAAGTAAGGTTCTCGCCCGGGTTCTCCGACCAAGGTAAGCTTTCATGCCCTCTTTCTCGCATTGGTTCTGCGAGTTCCCTCGAATTTCCTTCAAACACACTCTCTCTCTCTCTCTCTCTCTGGTAGCATCGGTCCGAGGTGACGGCCCTTTGTTCCCAGGCTGGTTGCCAGGCCAATAAAAAGCCTTGAGTCGGGCACTCTTGGTGTGGCGAGATATCCATTGAACGCTTCTCCGAGTTCTTGGCCGTCGTAAAGGGAACTAGTAGGAGTTTAGTACGGGGCGTGCTCCTTTGTTCACCTGGTGATAAATCGATTGCCACTTCGGGGACCGTCAGCGCTGCTTGGTTGGGAGCCACGGCACGCCGAGGTTTGACGACTCGGTCGGACGAACAGCAGTACATGGAGCGTTTCTTCTGAAAGATCTGAAACCTCTCCGATGGATAGGCGGGAGCGACTCACGCGGGGAGAACTCACCAACCCCCCTTATTTATCATTGATTAGTTGCAAAGTATAGAGAGAGAGAAAGTGTTCAAAATGACCGGCAAGAAAGGATCAGGAGCTTTAAAATACACGTGCGCAATATTCCAGATAGATAAGTGGTGCGTAGACTTTCCAGAGGGGTGTTTTTCAAAATGCCATCCGGCCAGTTCCTGCACCGACTGTATTCTAAACAGCCAAATCAAGGAGCTAAAAGAAACATGCAGGGCTTCCAAGGAAATATCTAGGAAGTTGGAGGAGAAAATAAACAGCCTGGAATTGGAACACGCCGAACTGATTCGCAGGCTAGAGGTCAGAATAGCAGAGCTAACGTCAAGCCCTGTAGTAAACACTGCATCTGCAGTATTACCCCCAGAGCTAGGTCCGCATGCTACGGATAAACCCTCAAAGAAAAAGAAAAGGAAGGGAAAGAAACAGGAAGAAGAGAAAGTTGAAACTGAAGATAAAGTAGAAGCTGAAGAAGAGAAAGTTGAAGCAGAAGAAGAATAGATAAAAACAGAAGAGTATATAACAAAGAAAGATAGGGGGAAAAGTTGAATAAGAAAAAAAAGGAGAACAAGAAAAATAAGTTGGAGAAGAAAGAGGGAACCAAGAGTTCGCTTCTGCAAGGAAAGCCTCAAACCTCTGCACGGAAATGTCCGAGGGTTACCCTTGTGGGCGATTGCCAAGCACAAGGTTTGCAGCCACTGTTAGCGGCCTGCCTTCGCACTAGTTTGAAGGTATGCTGCCAGCCAGGACGGGGAAACCACCACATCAGGGTAGAGGCTTAGAAATCTCAGATCTCCGAGAATTCAGTCGTTGCCCTGATGGTGAGTGGAAATGACCTCTATCTCCGAGGAGGCAAAGTAGGCCCCAGCGATAAAATTTTCAGCACGGTCATGGGAGCCGTGGACGACTGCGGATTGAGAACTCGCAAACGGGTCGTTGTAGGGATGCTCCCAAGAAGAGGTCCTAGCCGGACAGCTCACTCGAGGAACGTGACCTTGAACCAGCACCTGTCAGACCTCTGTACGGCGGAGGGGGTCTTCTTTCTGGACCCTTACCGCACCTTTTACGGTCGAAACGACCTTTACCAAAGGAACGGAGTGCACTTTTCATTCAAGGGAAAGGCTGTACTCTGTAACTTAATCCAGGATGTCGTAGAGCGGACGCAGAGGAGCGTCCGACCCGAAGTGAAGGCGGACATAAGACAGTATGCCCGTGTCACTCCTGGAACGACGTTCTTAGATGTGGCAAAGAGGGGTACTGCCACACAAAAGAAGCCGGGAAACGGAAGAGCGTAGTGAGTCCTACACTGGAGGACTCCCTGAAAGTTCTCCTGTTCAATGCGGGGTCAATCAGGAATAAGTTTCTTGAGCTCCGTGGCCTCGTAGCGACAGAGGAACCTGAGATGGTGGCCATAACGGAGTCGTGGATACAAACCTCAAGCCGAGATTTTGAAGGTGAATTCACGATTCCCGGTTACCAGCTCTTCCTCAAAGATAGGCCAGAGAGAGAGGGTGGCGGTGTGATGTTGTATGTCAAGGATACTCTCAACTCGACGGATTGCAACATCGTATCCGACCATGAACTACTAGGTGTTGACCTAGAGATAGGTCCTGCCAAATACAGGACCCTGGTGCTTTATAAACTTCCTGCTCAACTCGTTGAAAAGGACAGAGATCTGTACCAGCTACTAGGAGAGCTTGTCGAAGACAGAGTATGTATCGTCACGGGGGATTTCAACACACAAGTTGACTGGGAAACCAGAGAACCTTGTGGCGAGAACGCACTACTCCTGGAGTTCACGAACAATGAGTTCCTGACTCAATGAGTGAGAGAGCCAACGAGAGGAGACAATATCCTCGACTTGGTTTTCACCTCTGAGGATGACATCGTTGATGACCTCTCTGTTGGCGAAGAGCTCGGTGGCAGTGACCACCGACTAATTAGATTTGTAATCAAAGTCCCCAAGGCAGAACCTGCAACTAGTAAATCGAGGAAACTTGATTTGAGAAGAGCAGACCTTGCAGGTCTACGCGCTGGACTGACTGACGCGAGGCTGTTAAAGACTCGTGGAACAGTTTCAAAACCACATTCATGAGTCTTCAATCGCGTTTCATCCCTCTGAAATTACCCCGTAGATCTTCTGTTCAACTAAAGTGATTTAATCGAGAAATCGGCAACTGCTTAGGGAAAAGAGAAATGTGTACCGACAATCAAAGATCTCGGGTGACTTTGACGAATACCGGAGGCTAGCAAGGAGAGTGAAGTCCAGCATAAGGGCGGCTAAGCGGTCTGAGAAACTCCGAGTGGCGTGACTCTGTAAAGAGAATCCCAAGGAGTTCTTTGGATATGTAAACAGCCGTAAACCAATCCGTCGAACGATTGGCCCTTTAAGGAATGAGGTGGGGACATTAAAGCATTTGGAGGCAGAAAATGCTAACCTCCTCAACGACTTTTCTTTCAGTGTTTACTGAAGAGTGTGGTCCCATCCCCCAGCCAATGGATTCATTGTCGGGGAAAAAGCTGGAGGATATGGACTTCATCGAAGGAGAAATAAAAAAGAAGATCACTGACCTAATCACGAATAAGTCACCTGGCCCGGATGGGTTTCTACCTAAAGCGTTGAAAGAAGTGCGCGATGAAATGTCACTACACCTGAGCGCAAGCTTCAACATGTCAATCCGGATCGAATGCGTTCCCAGAGACTGGCTTGAAGCGAAGCTTACTCCTATCTTCAAGAAAGGAGACCGTAGCAAACCGTCAAACTACCGACCTATCAGTCTGACTTCGATAGTCGGTAAACTCATGGAAAGCATGATGGTGGACAAAATGACGTCGTATTTAGAGTCAAACCTGCTACTGAGGAGTTCCCAGCACGGCCTCCGAAGGCAACGGTCATGCCTGCTGAACCTTGTGGAATTCTTCCCCTTCGTGTTCAGTGAGCACGATCGGGACAAAGCAGTGGATGTGGTCTACTTAGACTTTCAGAAAGCCTTTGATAAGGTACCACACCGCCGCCTTCTCCGGAAAGTGCGAGCGCTGGGCATCTACGGAAAAGTAGACGGCTGGATCGAGAACTGGCTAAGTGGCAGACGGCAACGGGTGGTGGTGAATGGACAGTCTTCTGAGTGGGTGCCCGTTACTAGCGGGGTGCCTCAAGGTTCTGTTCTGGGACCGCTACTATTCATAATCTACGTCAACGACATGGGCGGTGACATGGTTGCCAAGATTTCCAAATTTGCCGAGGATACCAAGCTTGGTATGAACGTTGCAAAGGATGGAAATACTGCCCACCTGCAGGAAGATCTTGGGAAGATTGGTGAGTGGTCTGATACATGGCAAATGCCTTTCAACGTAAACAAATGCAAAGTGATGCTTATCGGCCACCGAAATCCTCAATCACCCTATATCCTTAAGGGCACTTCTCTTGAATCCACCGACACTGAGAAGGACTTGGGTGTAACTATCGCGAGTGACCTCAAGTTCTCGAAACAGTGTATTGAGGTTGAGAAGAAAGCCCAAAGGATGTTAAGGTATATAAATCGACAGTTTGGATATCGGAACACGGACATAGTACTGTGTCTGTACAACTCCCTCGTCCGACCACACCTGGAGTATGCCGTACAATTTTGGAGTCCTTCATTTAGAAAGGACATCGCGAGATTGGAACGCGTGCAATCCAGGGCAACCAAACTGATTCCCTCTATCAGACATAAAAGTTATGAAGATAGATTAAAGGAATTAGATATGTTCTCGCTGGAGACCTGGAGACTACGTGGTCAGCTTATCGAAGTATTTAAAATACTTCAAGGCTTCGACACTGGACTACGGGGATATTTTCCAGCTCAGCGAGGGGAGAACAAGAAATCACGGCTTTAAACTTGAACTGAAACGATACCACCGTGATCTGTGTGGAAAATTCTTCACTTACAGTATCTGTGGTAGTTGGAACGCACTTCCGACGGAAGTTGTCAACAGTAAATCTGTTGACCAGTTCAAGTTAAGACTAGATAAAGTCTTGCGAAATCGCCGTTAAGATCCTCGCGAGTGATCTTAGAGGTTGCCAACGGACACCTTCGAAGTTTGCGCCAAAAGTACCCTCCTTGTATGGACCGTAAGGTCTTCTAGGATACTTATTTTCCTTGTAGCTCCTTGAAAAGTGGCCGTTTAGGGACGTAAAACAATTGAGCAGTCATGTGCCTGCTCGATTGATAGTCCAAAGGTACCCTCTTTGAATGGACCGTATGTCTCCTAGGGTACTTACTTTCCTTGTTACTCCTTCCTTGTTACTCTCTCTCTCTCTCTCTCTCTCTCTCTCTCTCTCTCTCTCTCTTAGACCCCTCTCTCGCCTAAATTCATTTAACCTTTTATCGATTTCGGAACCATCAAACATCTCTCAACTCTCCTTAAACTCTCAAACTACCCTTAAAATAAACTCTAACTGACGAGGGCATTCGTAACTAAACATCGTATCGAATAAGTTCTCTGGAGAGATCACTATAACTTTCAAAATCAATTGTAGACGAACGTCTTTCATTTAATCGCTACCACCTTGCTTAGCCCTGTTCTGCTTTGGGGGCAATAATTCTAACAACATTGGAAAGTTTATTTCATTTCCATTAGTTATTTATTCTAAGGGAAATTTCGATTGATTTGGAGAAGTTTATCTTCCCAGAGTTACCTTGGTTGGATTACCTTTTTGCTCAACCGAGCTTCCCGTTTTCTTTCCAAACTCAAAATGGCCGAAAATCCTTGAATTTCCATTTCGGATGAAATTGAATTTCACATCAATGTATTGGTCAGAAATAGGGCGTTGTTTCAACGTAAAATCACCCCGCGATCTTTAATAAAATCAGCTCTGAGTTAGAAGAGGCGGAAGTCATTGACCCCCGATGTATTGCAAACTAAGATAGATACGGTCAAGTCCCACTTTGCTTCCGTGTATGATTCAGATAATCAGATTCTTGAGGCTTGCGAATCCCCCTCTGCGCAGAGGGAGGGGACTAATCAATGGTAGACAGGGAGCTTTCTGCTCAGGTTGAATACGATCGTGATTTTAAATCTAAATTAAACCAGTTTTCAATGAATACGAAATCCCCCCGTCCTTCCCTCCTCAGACATTCTTGCAGTCTAACGTTAAATTCTCGGATCTCAAAGATTTTTTGAGTGACTTGGGAAAACCCGTAATACGAGAACTTTCCCCCGCCTGTATTACCATGCATCGCCTTTCACGGTGCAACGGATAAACATAGCTGGGCGCGACTTTAATTTTGTCACGTACGACTTTGACTTTGCAACTTTGCCGCCGGATCTGGTGCGACTGCGACTTTGCGACTCTATTTTGCCCCTCCCCCCCGTGCGACTTGCGACTTTGCAACTGTGACCTTTTTTCCCGGTGCGACGCCGCTAAATTACAAAGTAAACTTTAGCGCGATAACAGAAACATGCTTTTATGAGGCAAAAAAAACACATATTTATTATTATTTTTTTATTTTTTTAGTTAAAACACAGCCTAAACTAATATCTACAGGTCATCTTCATCCTCCTCCAGGAGGTCCATGTTCCCTTTGAGGAACACAAGCTCCTCAAAGTTGACCTCATCCAGAGACGACCTCTTGGCCCTGAGGACGTCCCCGGCCGTGCTGAATAGCCTCTCCACAGCTGCAGAGCTGGGGAGGGGGGTATTATACTTAATGAATAAGTCCACCCACTCCTCCCTGTGCTGGTAGGGGAAGAGGGACCAGGCCAGCTCGCCTTTAGAGGGCACCTACTGCTCTATGGACTTCCTCAGGACCCCCCTCACATCCTGTTGCTCTTTGGCCAAGCCTCTACCAAACAACTTGTTAAAGAGGCGGGCGTCCAAGTCCTGGGGTTCCTACACTTCTGGCTGGAAAGGCTGACACTGCTACTGCTCCTCCTCCCTGGGCTTGATGACGGCCCTTAGCTCCCTGGGGATCGTGCCCCTGATCTCCTCCACCTTGTCAGGGGCAATGCTCTCCAGGGCCTTGGGGCTGAGGTTGGGGTGGACGGCTGTGGCCATAAGGAGGTCGCCATCCTCAAACTTCTTTTCATAGCCCCTGAGGAGGGCCTGGACCAGGGGCCTGACATACACCAGGTCGCCATTCTGGCCCTGCTCCTCCAGGTTGGCCTTCATCAACCAGAGGCTGGGGAGCAGGGTGTCCATGTAGGCCTTTCTCTTTCCCTGAAGCATGTCCAGGCACGATGAACGCCGCAAGGCATAACACGTTCTCGAACGTTTTTAACTGACAAAAAAGGTTTAAAACTTGGTTCACGCCTGAAAAGTGGATGTAATTTTACTAATTTATAATAAAATTCAGAGTGACAAACTTTTTGTGGGTAGTTTTAGGTAGTGTCATGTAATGTCAGTCTCATATAATCTGAAGAATTTAATTTATTGCAAAAGGAAAGTTAAAAATCAGATCAAAATAAAGTTAGGTGTTACCAACTCAAATTTGACATTTTTAGCCAAATCGGGCTTAAAAACTGGCTTAAAACAGCCGCGACAATTTCTTTCAAAAAAGTCGTCTTTGTTCCTGTTCAAAGTCGCGGCAAATGTCACGGAAAATTGGCGGTGCGACTTTGCTTAGTCCGACTTTTTCAAAACGTTTGCGACTTTGAAATTCATAGTGCGGCAAAGTCGCAAACTCTCAACTCGTTGCCGCAACGCCCAGCTCTGCAGATAAACTTAATTATCATTCCTTTATATCACAATTTGCAAACCTTGTTGGTTCGAGGACTAACCTTT
This sequence comes from Ceratothoa steindachneri, assembly GCA_963969495.1. Lineage (NCBI taxonomy): Eukaryota > Metazoa > Arthropoda > Malacostraca > Isopoda > Cymothoidae > Ceratothoa > Ceratothoa steindachneri. The sequence goes on along the minus strand of OZ018331.1, from coordinate 35,080,616 downwards.
CTTCTCTCACCAAACTTGCGTAGTTAAAGGGTTATCTTAAAGATCACGCTTACTCCATAATCAACCATCTGGGAAGTACGGATGCCAATTACAGGGTTACTTTGGAATTACTCGAAAGGGAATTCGTCGACAAAAACGCGGTTATCGATTCCAATTTATCTAAGCTTTTAAACTCCGAGATTATCCCCGAGTCGAGTCTCCACAAACTATCAGTGTTCCCCAATGAAATCCAGGCCATATTGTGCGAATTAAAAGGATTTGGAATTGACTTTTTCAGGAAAGTCAGCGCCGGAAATATCATGATATCGCACGTAATTTATAGTAAATTACCCTCAAACTTTAAAAGGAGCTAAGGTTGACTACCAAGACTGGCTCTCTTTTCCTGTCACAAATCTTAGACAACTATAGCAGTAAATTCAGAGGCCTCGAAAAATTGAGGTGCTTTTCGGGCCCGGCAAGATTTTGGGGGATGAATCCTTTGGTATTGGTAAATGGCTTTCTTTCTTTTGTTTAATTTTTTTCTTAAATAAATAATGTTGGATCTATCATTTATACTCATTAATGTGTAAGTATCTGCTATATTTGCATATTAATGATGATGGTAATTAAAATGGACACACATCTACAGTATCTTTTTCCTTGGAATTGGACCATAACAGTTGTTTGGGATGATTATAATATATGTATATATATATATATATATATATATATATATATATATATATATATATATATATATATATATATATATATATATATATATATATATATATATATATATAATTATCGATAAACATCCCAAACATGTTTTGACTGGGTATGGCACATCTGCTTGCTGTTATATTTAACTCAATACAGGTCTTATATGGCTTCAAAATGCTCCAAAATGGGCGCAAATTTCCAAAATTTCCTCGGAGAAGCCTTCAGTGCCCCGAACCCCCCAGCTGATAGGGCTCGCATCGCTTGCCACCCCACCCGTACCGTAAATTCTAGACCTTTGCCCCCTTCCCAAGGAAAACCTGAAATGAGTACACTGCTCTCGTTTCTTGCGCGGACACCGCTCCTGAACCGACGATGTCCCGCATGCCTTGCCTGGACACCTAGGTGAGCGAGGCATGGCATTTTCTACTAGAGTTGTTCAACGGCATCTGGGTAGAGTGTATCATTCCAGCTGGGGCGTCATACAAGCCAAAATTCTGCGAGGGCTTAAATTCACAGATTAAATGCTAACCATTGAGAGAATAAAATTAATAATGCCACATAATAAAGTCACAAATGATTGCATACAATGATTGAAATGATGAAGAGGAGTTTCTTCCCTCAGGCCATCCTTCTACTAAACTCCGAACCATAGTGTAAGACTGCACTATACTGAATATATGGAGTCAAGAGACAATTGCACTATCCATGCACATTTCAATGCACATTCCCTATCTCCAGGGGAGAATCCAAGTAGGGGGGGACACCCCCATCCATGACCAAGAGAAAATTCGACGCAGTGTGTCGCTCTCCTGTTGAAGGAGCTTCCTTAAGGGCTCAAAAGCAGACGTGGATGTCGTCCTTAATGCCGCTAAGCTCTACGAGAGCGATGTTGAGTCACTGGTGCTCGTGCAGGCGGAGGCACAGCAGGGGAAAAATTCCCCTCCGGTCTTCGGGACTGCCAAGAATGCGAAGGAGTACGCAGAGACCCGTATGTTCCCGAACAATGCGAAGCTCCTGGCCATCTTAATGACTCTGCCGGTCTCAGATGCAAAGGCTAAACGCTCATTCTCAGCCTTGAAACGGGTAAAGACGTGCATGAGGAGCACCATTGGCCAGGATCGCCTCAACGGCCTCGCACTACTCGCCGTCCACAATGACATTCAAGTTTCGAAAAAACAAGTGATTGACAAGTTTGCGGAGAAAAACCGCCGTCTCCTCTCCGCTTAGGCAAATGAAGGGGAACATTGGGCATGGACCTACGATTTTGAGAGAGCCTACTCCTGGAAAATAAAAATACTTTTCTATTATGTGCCTTATTACTTAAGTGGGTCAAGTGACTTGCAAGTAGCCTACATCATTATAGTCTACACTACATGTATATATTCATCATTTATGCCTATAACTTGTTCGTATGTATTTAGCATTGATAATTTGTAAGATCACACATGTATTACTCGTAAAAATATGTACCATAATTAGCAGCTTTTACAAATTTCCACTCATAAAAATCCTAGCAGCGCCCTCCCCTCCCTCTTCGCTTTTTCTGGACCCGCCCCTGCCTATCTCATCTTTATTTATTTATTTAATATTATACTTCTTTGTATACATACTGCTTTTCTTAAAGGTGCAGACATAAAAAAATACATTTCACTATGCATTGTACAAAGTAATTGTGTATGTGACAAATAAAACTCTTGAAATCCTTGAAATATAATTTAATATAATTTATTGTTAATATTTATAGTATGTGTGTTTAGTATTAAAACTAATATTAATAAAAGAAAAAATATATCATAAAAGTCCAGATACTAAAAAATCTGAGGGGGGGCACGTGTCCCCTCAGCTTGTATTGGCATGACGTTATGCCTCCCAGACTCTTGGTAAATGGCTACTCTGCTCGCTTTTCGCAAACCGGAGAGAGATCACTCTACCCCGGTCGGTTCCAGCCCAATTTCTCTAGCCTCTTGCGTGTGCAAGTTGATGAAGAAATTGGTAAATGTTACATTAATTTATTTCCTGGACAGCGGATACCATCTCTCTTCTGCACAGTGTAGCCTATGCAAGATCCAATCTACGTCGGATGCTCTGCTCAGGATAGAAAATGCCATATGCGAGTCTTTGCTTGGTAGAGAGCATTACGCCAGTTCTTTTCGATTTTGAGAATGTATATGATACCGAATGACGATACGGTATAATGAAGGCTATTCCCCCCCCCCTTCTCATATCTGAATTTTTACGAAACTGTCGATTCAGCGTACGGGTGGTGGTAGGGGGAGCTCCGGCTCATTAGGGTATGAAATTGCTCCCACAAGGAAATCTTCGTGTCAAACTTCTTTCAATGAGCATCAACGTGATCACCTTGGTCCTTCTGGAAGATGTCATCGCTACGATTTACGTGGGCGACCTTTCAATAACTTTTGGTGGGATATAGAGGCCAACTTTGAATAATCGATCCAACAGTCATTGAACCGCATCTCTCGTTATGTCGAAGCGAACAGGTTTTGGTTTTCCTTGACCAAGAGTAAGGTATCATATTTCTATCGCTACCTATGTCTTCACTACGACCCGGACTTGTTTCTAAACATGTTCGCCTGAATGTCGTGGATTCACACGGTTTCCTTGGTCTTGTTTTCGAATATGGTCTCACCTGAGAGACTTATATTTGCAGCGTTTGGGTCTCTTGTACCTAAGCCATGGACATTATTCGTTCCGTAACGTACAACACTTGGGCTGCTACCTTGCTTTTCAACGGGTACTTTTTTCGTTCGAAGCTTGAATAGGGATACGAGTTTCACACAGCAGGTGTCGATGGGTATTGCGGAAAGTGGACTATATCCACCACACCAGTCTCTGTCTGGCGACCAGTGCCTTCTTCGCGTCTCCCATTCAGAACCGACTTCTCGATGCTGGTGAGATGCCAATTACTCTGCCTCGTACATAGTCTATTATGCACTTGTACTCGTAGCCTTTGCGTCTTCATCAGGCTCACCCGCTCTCAGTGTCGCAGTGGCCGATCTCGACGGTGCCTATGTTAGCGAGAGAAGCCAGTCATACCCTAAGCCCCTTGGGGTTTAGGGCTAGGAAACTCCTTCCAAAGCTCGATGTAGCTTTCGAGGTGGTGGTGCCTCTGGTTCTACCCTGGACGACACTTTGAATGGTGCCACATTTTACTATTTTTCACCACGCCTCTGTTTTTGCCCAGAGCGACATCCTTGAGGTTACAATATTTCAGGTATTTGTCAGCAAACCTCTGCTTTCAAAGCAATTGTTGCCCTTTTCGTCAAGCCAGACTTCCTAGCCCATTGACACTCATTATACTACTCTAGGATGAGACCTAGGGTGCTGTTCATACAGAATCATGAAAAGAGAAGTGACTTAGCTCCTCTTATCCAACTCAGAGTCACATTCATTATTCACTCTCTCCAATGCTGGCTTCCATGACGTCCAGGCGGCATTCTCGCACTATATTTTTGCGCTGGCTGTATTTTTTTTGCATCCGCAAAGACTACGACACTACTTTCCGCCCCTCCATCATTTCTATATTGAGCTCCTCGGACTTCGTGGATTCCTGCCCACTTTCTGTTCCCAGTTCTTGTGCGTGAGTTCCTTCCAAGTTCGTGTCGGTTCCTCTAAATCTAAGCTTTATATCCCATAAAGATGCCTTCCCCTGAGGCTAGATCCCATAACGTCCTCCTCTTATCCTTTATGGTGAACACAGCTATTTCCTTTATTTCCAGTCCCATTAGCAGCACAATCTCTGCTGGCGACCCAGTGATCTAGTACAATGCGACGTAACTTCACATGGTCGCCGGAAAGGTTCATGTGGTGATCATAATAAAGCGTCAATACCTTTGTCTAGGCTTTATTCAACTACCAATACAGTCTGAAAATAAAAGAGAAACAATATAAGTAAACATACCCATTCTAATCAGGTTAACAAACACAATTAGTCATAAGTAAATAAAAAAATGTAGTGTAACCCATTAGGCAATTATACATATAAGGTTACATAAAGCTTAGATCACCACATTCCTCCCTTCCCTTGAAGAATCATTGTTCTATATAGCGAAGAGGCTTGTGGCGTTCCTGCTTAGATCAGCGCAGTTGTTCCGGGTCAGCATGCGCAGGGGTGGAGGGTTCATCCCTACGTTGAAGGTTAGCTCGAGCACCAGATACCCGGGCCGGAAGCGAATCCACTTTCATATCTTCTTCCTTGATGAAGAATTGGAAGAATTCAACTCAGATAAATCGACAATTGGTACGGGAAGAATCTCCACCAAACCAGTCTCTGTAGAAGAATCGACGTTGAGATCCTCTTGCCTCTCATATAATGATACGTTACCAGTGGGAGCTAAGTCATGCACTGATATCGTCGATTCGTGTCCATTGGCAAATCTTACATGAGCGTATTGTGAGTTTGCCTCTAACAACTGAACCTCATGAACGAAGGGTTCATATTTACTGGCGCGAATGTAACGTCGTAGTTAGACGGGTCCAAGAACAGATAACTAAGTTGGCAACGAATGGCCATTGGAAGTTTAATGCTGGTACGAGAATAGCCTCTCATGTGGCGTAGCATCGGTGGCTGTGCGGAGCAGAGATCTAATAGAATGAAGGGCGTCAGACAGCACTGTTTCTCAGTGATATTCTTGAAGGTTCTTGGGTGCCAGAGCAAGGGTTATGTGCTTCCAGATTGTAGCATTATACCTCTCACACTTCCGATTCCCTCAAGGATTATAAGGTGTCGTTCGACTAGTGGCGATGCCTAGATTGTGCAAGAATTCACGTAGATCTTTGGCCATAAACGAGGATCCGCGATCAAAATGCAGGTAGGAAGGCATACCAAATATCGCAAAAATCTGATTTAGACAATGGATTATAGTACTAGTAGTCATGTTCTGACAGGCAAATGCAAACGGTAAACGAGAATACCCATCCACCACCGTGAGCATATAGCGGTTTATGGAGTTCGAGGGTAGAGGCCCCTTGAAGTCCAAACTAAGATGTTTAAAGGGCTGTGTGGCTTTAATAAGAGGAGTTTGATGCGGTTTGTAGAAC